>CM038214.1:72877946-73132746 GCA_021442155.1 Cymbidium sinense
GCTAAAACCCAAACCTAAACTAAAATAAATAAAACCTAAAAAAATAAAAAAAAAAATATAAATAAATAAAAATTAATAAAAAATAAAAACATAAACTATAACCTAAACCTATACCTAAGCCTAAAATGAAAAAAAAACTAAACTAAAATAAAATAAATAAAAACCTAAACTAAACTAAAAAATAAAAAACCTAAATAAATTGAAAAGTAAACCTAAAATAAAAAAAGAAATAAAATAAAATAAAATAAAATAAAAACTAAATAAAAACCAAAAACCTAAAAAATAAATGTAAAAATAAAACCTAAAAATAAATAAAAAATAAAACCTAAACCTTAAATTGAGAAAAATAACCTAAGCCTAAAATAATGATAAAATAAACTTAAACATAAACTAAAATAAATAATCCTAAACCTAAACATAAAATAAACTAAACCTAAACCTAAACCCTAAATTTAATAAAATAAACTAAAAATAAACCTAAACCTAAATTAAAAAATAGAACCTAAAAAATGTAAAATAAAAACCTAAAACCTAAACCTAAAGAAATAAAATAAAAATCTAAACCTAAAAATAAAAATAAAAAATAAAACCTAAACCTAAAAAATAAAATAAAAATAAAACAAAACTAAAAAATAAAGTTAAAGCTAAACCTAAACCTAAAAAATAAAATAAAATAAAAACCTAAACTAAAATAAATTAACCTAAAATAAATAAACTAAACAAAATAAAAATATAATTAAACCTAAATAAAAAAATTAAATAAACTAGAATAAATAAAAAATAAACTAAAAAAACTTAAACCTAAGAGTTTACTTAATTTAAAATACATAAAAAAATAAAAAATAAAATAAAAACCCTAACCTTAAACCCTAAACCCTAAACCTTAAAACCCTAAACCCTAAACCCCAAAAAACCTTAAATCCTAAACCCTAAACCCTAAACCTTAAATCTAAACCCTAAACCCTAACCCTAACCCTCCCTAAACCTTAAACTCTAAACCTTAAATCCTAAACCCTAAAACCCTAAACCCTAAACCCTAAACTAGCCTTAAACCCTAAACCCTAAAAATCCAAAACACTAGAGTCTAAACCCTAAATGTTAAACCTAAACCTAAACCCTAAACCCTAACCATAAACCTAATCTTAAAATTCTACCCACCTACTAACACTAAACCTAAACCATTAACCCTAAACCCTAACCCTAAACCCTAAAACCCAAAACTCAAACCTTAAACCCAAACCCTAAAAAAAAAAAACCTAAAACATAAAATACTAAATAAAACCTAAAAATAAAATAAATAAATAAACCTAAACCTAAATAATATACAAATTAAAATAAAATAAAAATATAAACTAAAACCTTAACCTAAATAAAATTAAAAAATAAAATAAAATAAAAAAATAAATATAAACTAAAACCTAAACCTAAACCTAAAATAAAATAAAATAAAATAAAAAAAGAAACTAAAATAATATATATAAAAACTTAAACTAAACTAAATAATAAAATAAACCTAAATATAATAAATTAAATAAAATAAACACTAATCATTAATAGAAATAAAATAAACTAAATAAACTTAAAATAAAATAAAATAAAAACTGAATAGAAACCTAAATCTAGAAAATTAACCTAAAATTAAATAATAAATAAAACATAAACCCTAAACTAAAAAAAACTAAACTTAAAATAAAAATAAGATAAACAAAATAAAATAAACCTAAACCTAATCTAAAATAAACTAAAATAAAATAAATAAAACCTAAACCTAAACCTTACATAAAACAAAAACCTAAACTAAATAAAATAAAAAAAACTAAACCTAAACTAAAAAATAAAACCTAAAAATAAACCTAAAATAAAAACCTAAAACCTAAACCTAAAAAAATAAAATAAAAACCTAAACCTAAACTTAAAATAAAAAATAAAATGTAAACCTTAAAAATGAAATAAAAATAATACTCAGCTAAAAAATAAACCTAAACCTAAAAATAAACTAGAATAAAAAACCTAACCTAAAATAAATAAACCAAAAATAAATAAACTAAACTAAATAAAAATAAAAAATAAACATAAATAAAAATAATAAATTAAACAAATTAACCCTAAACCCTAAATAAACCTAAACCTACCGATTTACTTAATTTCAATGAAAAAATACCCCTAAACCCTAATCCCTAAACCCTAAACCCTAAAACCCTACCCTAAACCCTAAAAAACCCTAAACCCAAATCCTAAACCCTAAACCCTAAAACCTAAACCTCTAAAATAAAAACATATATAAATATATAATATATAAATATATAATAATATAATAATATATATATATATATATATATATATATATATATATATATATATATATATAAAAACCTAAGCCTAAATTAAATAAAATAAAAACCTGAACTTAAACCTAAACCTAAACCTAAACCTAATCCTAAAAATAAAATAAATTAAACCAATAAAAATAAACTAAAATAAAATAAATAAAAACCTAAAAATACTAAAAAAATAAAATAAACCTACAGATAAAAAACCTAAATATAATAAAAACTAAATGTAAAATAAAAATAAAATAAACTTAAAATAAATTAAATAAAAACTAAATAAAAACCTAAACCTAAAAAGTAAACCTAAAAATAAATAAAATATAAAACTTAAACCCTAAATAAAAAAAAAGCATAAACCTAAAATAAAAATAAAATAAACCTAAACCTTAAGTAAACAAAACCTAAACCTAAACCTAAACTATCTAAAATAAAATAAACTAAAAAAACCTAAGCCTACAGTCAATAATAAATTTTAAAAATAAACTTTAAAAAATGTGAAACCTAAACCTAAAAAAAAAATAAAAATAAAACCTAAACCTAAACTTAAAAAATAAAAATAAAACCTAAACCTTAATAATAAAATAAAATTAATAGTCAACTAAAAATAAACCTAAACCTAAAAAATAAACTAAAATAAAATCTACACTAAAATAAATAAACCTAAAATAAACTAAACTAAATAAAAAAATAAACATTAATATAAATAAAAATAAACTAAATTAAAATAAATAAAATTAACTAAATAAATCTAAACCTATTGGTTTACTTAATTTAAAAGAAAAAAGAACCCCTAAACCCTAAGCTAACCCTAAACCCAAAGCCCTAAACCCTAAACCGTAAATCTTAAATCCTAAGAACCCTAAACCCTAAAGCCTAAACACTAAACCCTAAACCCTAAACCCTATACCTTAACCCTAAACCCTAAACCCTAAAACCCTAAACCCTAAATCGTAAACCCTAAACCCTAAAGTCTTAAAAACCTAAACCTAAGCTAAATAAACCTAAAAATAAAGTATATAAAAAACTTAAGCCAAATAAAATAAAATAAAATAAAATAAAAAAACATAAACTAAACCTAAAATAAAACAAATTAAAGTAGTAAAGCTAAAATAAAATTAATGAAAACCTAAACAAAACCAAAATAAACTTAAAATAAAACCTAAAATAAAAAAACTAAACAAAAGTAAAATAAAATAAACTTAAAATAAAATAAAATAAAACCTAAAAATATAAAAAATAAACCTAAAAATAAAACCTATAAATAAATAAAAATAAAACTTAAACCCTAAACTAAAAAAACCTAAACCTAAATTAAAATAAAATAAACCTAAACCTAAACTAAATTAAAACTAAGACAAATAAAACCTAAAGCTAAACTTAAAATAAAATAAACCTAAACCTAAACTTAAACTAAATAAAATAAAATAACCTAAAATAAACCTAAACCTAAACTAAAATAAAACATAAAAATAAATCTAAAATAAAACCTAAAACCTAAACTTAAAAATAAAATAAAACCTAAACCTAAATTTAAAATTAAAATAAACTAATCCTTAAAATAAAATAAAAATAAAACTCAACTAAAAATAACCCTAAACCTAAAAAATAAACTAAATAAAAACCTAAACTAAAATAAATAAACTAAAATAAATAAACTAAACTAAATAAAATAAAATAAAATAAACTCAAGTAAAGAAGAACTAAACTAAATTAGCATAAACCTACCGGTTTTAAAAGAAAAAAAAATCATAAACCACTTAAACCCTAAACCCTTAACAATAAACCTACAACCCTAAACCCTAAATCCTAAAAAACCTTAAATCCTAAACCTTAAACCCTATAATCATAAATCCTCAAACCCTAAACCATAAACCCTAAACCCTATCCCTAAGCCCTAAATGCTAAACCCCAAACCCTAAACCTAAAATTAAAGTAACTAAATAAATAAAAAAATAAACCTAAACCCTAAAACCTAATAAACCTAAACCCTAGAATGTAGAACCTTAATGGTAGAACATCACCGCCAACCAGGCTCTTGATTTGGCGATGGAGGTGAAGGTTAAAAGCTCGTATCAAGAATCTAGAGGTGTTGGTGGATATGGAGGTGGTTTACAAGTGGTGGTTATGGAGGCGGGGAGCGATGGAGGTTACAAATGAGAGAGAGATTAGATATGATGGTGGATACCGCCACTGATAAGGTGGTTATGATTGGAACCTGATAAACAAAAGAATGACCGTCGACTGCTATGGAATTATGCCTTTATAATAGAGATGGTTCTAGTTATCTAGATTTTTACTCTATCGTCTCATTTTTATCTACATCTTATGTCTTAGAAAACTTTGTGTTACTTGGTTGATGAAATCAAAAAATGAAATGTTGAATATGAATTTATTTTTTGTTAAAAAAATTAAAATAAAACCTAAAACTAAAACATAAACCCTAAACCTAAAATCTAAACCCCCTAAAACCCTAAACCCTAAACCCTAAACCCTAAACCCTAAACCCTAAACCCTAAACCCTAAACCATAAACCTAAAACCTAAAAACTAAACCCTAAACCTAAACCTAAACCCCAAATAAACCCCAACCCTAAACTCTAAACCTAAACCAAAACCATAAACCCTAAAAAATAAAAAATCTAAACCTAAACTAAATAAAAATAAAAATAAAATAAACCTAAATAAAATAAAATAAAAACTAAATAAAACCTAAACCTAAGAAATAAAATTAAAATAAATAAATATAAAACATAAACCCTAAACTAAAATAAAAACTAAACCTAAAATTAAAATAAAATAAATAAAATAAAATTAACCTAAACCTAAACTAAAATAAACTAAACTTAAATAAATAAAACTGAAACCTAAACCTAAAATAAACTAAACCTAAACCTAAATAAAATAAAGTAAAATAAACTAAATATAAACCTAAATTTAAACTACAAAATAAGACCTAAAAATAAACCTAAAAAATTAAAATAAAAACCTAAACTTAAACCTAAAAATAAAAAATAAAACTTAAACATAAAAAATCTAATAAAAATAAAACTAAACTAAAATGTAAACCTAAACCTAAAAAATAAAGTAAAATAAAAAACTTAAACTAAAATAAATAAACCAAAAACAAATAAACTAAGCTAGATAAAAATAAAAATAAACCTAAATAAAATTTTAAAATAAAATAAATAAATAAAAATAAATTAAATAAATCTAAACATACTTGGTTTACTTAATTTAAATAAAACCCTAAACCCTAAAACCTCCTAAACCCTAAACCCTAAACCCTAAATCCTAAACCCTAAACCCTAATCTATAACCCTAAACCATAAACCCTAAAACCCTAAACCTGAGCTAAAACCTAAACCCTAACCCTAAACCATAAACCCTAAACCATAAAACCTAAACCCCTAACCCTGGCCCTAAACCGTAAACCCTAACCCCTAAACCCTAAACCATAAAACCCTAATGCCTAAACCCTAAACCTTAAAGAACATTAAACCCTAAACCCTAAAGCAAAATCTTAAAACCATAAACCCTAAACCTAAAATAAATAATTAATTAAATAAAATAAAATAAAGATTAAAACTAAAAATTAAACCTAAACTTAAAAATAAAATAAATAAATAAGAATAAACTAAAATAAAATAAAAAAAACTTAAACTAAACTAAACAAAAATAAACCTAAATAAAATAAAAAATAAACATAAAATAAAAATTAAATAAACATAAAATAAACTAAAATAAAAACTAAATAAAAACCTAATCCTAAAAAATAAACTTTAAAAGAAAACCTAAAAGTAAATAGAAAATAAAACCTAAACCCTAAACTAAAAAAAAAACCTAAACCTAAAATAAAAATAAAAATAAAATAAAATAATCCAAAATATAAACTAAAATAAATAAAACTTAAACCTAAACCTAAAATAAACTAAACCTAAAATAAACCTAAACTAAATAAAAGTAAACTAAACTAAAATAAACCTAAACTAACTAAAATAAAACCTAAAATAAACCTAAAATAAATACCTAAAACCTAAACATAAAGAAATAAAATAAAAACCTAAACTAAAACCTAAAATAAAATAAAACTTAAACCTAAAAATAAAATAAAATAAACTCAACTAAAAATAAACCTAAACCTAAATAAAACTAAAATAAAACCAAAACTAAAGTAAATAAAAATAAATATACTAAAATAATTAAAATAAAATAAACCTAAATAAAATTAAAAATAAACTCAAATAAATAAAATAAACTAAATAAAGCTGTTTGCTTTATTTAAAAAAAAACTAAACCTAAATCCTAAACCCTAAACCCTAATACCCAACCCAACCACAACCCCAACCCTAAAACTAAAACCCTAACCCACTAAATTCTAAAGCCTTAAACCCTAAACCCTAAATCCTAAACCCTAAACCCCAAACCCTAAACCCTAAACTAACCCAAAAACCCTAAAGTAACCATAAACCCTAATAATGGGCAGAACCTTGCTTGATGGCAGGAACATCACCATCAACTAGGCTCAATATAGATTTGGCAGTGGAGGCAAAGATGGAGGCGACATTTATCATAGTGGTGGTGGGGTATCTGGAGGTGCTGGTGGATTTGGAGGTTGTGGTTGGAGCAGTGGTGGTTATGGAGTTAGGCCGATAACTAATTGGTGGTGGGAGAGGGAGAGATCGGAATATGATGGAGGATCCCACAACTGAGAGGGTAGTGGTTGATGTGGCTAGAAGAAGAACGTCCAATCCCTAAATAGTGTCTTTATAGTAGAAATGGTCCCTTATCTAAGTTTCTAATTTTCTATGGGTGCATTTTAATCTATGTCATCACTTATGTCTTAGAAAACTTAGGGTGCTACTTGGTTGATGAAATCAAAAGAAGAAATATTGAATCAATTTGTTAAAATAAAATAATAACTAAACCAACTAAACTAATAAAACCCAAATCCTTTTGGTTAAAAAACCTAAACTAAACCCTAAACCCTAAACCCTAAACCCCCAACCCTAAACCTTATAAACCAAAAAAAACCCAAACCCTAAACCCTAAAACCCACCCTAAAACCTAAAACCTAAACCTAAACTAAATTAAACCTAAAAATAAAATAAATAAATAAACCAAACCTAAATAAAAATAATAATAAATAAAATAAAAAATAAAACTAAACTAAACTAAAAGAATAATAAACTAAATAAAATTAAAACTAAATAAAATAAATAATAAAAAAAGAAAAACTAAATAAAACCTAAAAAATTAACTTAAAATAAATAAAATAAACCTAAACCATAAACTAAAAAAATGTTAACATAAAATAAAATAAAATAAATAAAATAAAATAAACCTAAACCTAAACTAAAATGAACTAAATAAAATAAAACTAAATGTAAACCTAAAATAAGCTAAACCTAAACCTAAACTAAATTAAATTAAATAAATAAACTAAAATAAACCTAAACCTAAACTAAAATTAAACATAAAATAAACCTAAAATAAAAAAAAAATACTAAAATAAAATAAAACCCTAATCCTAGATAAAAATAAAAATAAAACCTAAACCCTAAAATAAAATAAAAAAAAACTCAATTAAAAATAAACCTAAAAACCTAAACCTAAAAATAAACTTGAAAATCTTAACTAAAATAAATAAACATAAAATAAATAAATAATCTATATAAAATATAAAAATATACCACATAAAATAAAAATAAAAGTAAACTAAAATAAATAAAATAAACTAAATATTCTAAATAAACTTAAACTTATCGGGTTTACTTAATTTTTTTTAAAAACTTAAACCTAAATGATAAACCCTAAACCCCAACCCTAAAAAACCCTAAATCTACTAAAATAAACCATAAAAAAACCCAAACTTAAAACCCTAAACCTAAATAAAAAAAATAAAACTCTAACCACATGCCTTTATACTACCTACTCTTTTAAAAATAAAACTAAATCCTAAATAAAATCCAAACTAAACCTAAACTTCACCCTAAACCCATAATCTTACACTCCTCCTCCCTCCTAAACCCACTGACTAAAACCCCAACTAACCTTAACCTAAACCATACCTCACCCAAAAAATGACCCTATAAATAAAATTAAACCTGAAAACCCAAATTCTTAAAAACCTATGACCCTAAACCTACACCATCCTAAAAACCTCCCTACAAACCAAATCCTCCTGCTAAACCTACTACCTAAACCCTCTACCCAAATAAACCCTAAATGTTTAAATCTAAACTAAATACTAAATAAAATAAATATAAAACTTAAAACTAAATATAATAAAATAAAATAAAAACCTAAACTAAAATCTAAACTTAAACCTAAACCTAAAAAAAATAAAATAAAAAATAAAATCTAAATTAAAATAAAATAAATAAAAACCTAAACTAAACTAAAAAAATAAAATAAACATAAAAATGAAAAACCTAATTAAAATAAAACCCAAACATAAAATAAAAAAACCTAAAATAAAGAAAAACTAAACAAAATAAAAACCTAAACCTAAAAAATAAACCTAAAAATAAATTAAAAATAAAACCTAAACCCTAAACTAAAAATAACTTAACCCTCATATAAAAAAAATAAAATAAACATAAACCTAAAATAAAATAAACTAAACTAAAATAAATAAATCCTAAACCTAAACCTAAACTAAAGATAAAACCTAAAATTAACCTAAAATAAAACCTAAAACTAAACCTAAAAAAAAAATAAAAAAATAAAATCTAAATGTAAAAAAATAAAAAATAAAAATTAAACCTAAATAAAATTATAAAAAATAAAAAAAATAAAAACCTAAACTAAAACCTAAACCTAAACCTAAAAATAAAATAAAATAAAAAATAAAAAATAAATAAAATCTTAAACCAAATTAAAAAAATAAAATAAACCTAAAATAAAATAAAATAAAAACTAAATAAAAACTTAAACCTAAAAAATAAAGCTAAAAATAAAACCTAAAAATAAATAAAAAATAAAACATAATTCCTAAACTAAAAAATACTTAAACCTAAAATAAAAATAAAATAAAATAAATAAAATAAAGCAAAACCTAAACTAAAATAAAATAAACTAAGAAAAACTTAAACCTATACCTAAACCTAAACTAAATAAAATAAAATAAGCTAAAAAACTAACCTAAACCAAAACTAAAAAATAAAACCTAAAAATAAACATAAAATAATAACCTAAAACCTAAACCTAAAAAAAAACCTAGACTTAAAAATAAAAAAATAAAATAAACACAAAAATAAGAATAAAAAATGAAAGACAAACCTAAAAATAAATAAAATAAATAAAATAAACCTAAAATAAAATAAACTAAAATATATAAATGAACTAACATAAATAAACTAAAATAAATAAAAATAAATAAAATAAATAATAAATAAAAAAAATAAATAAAAAACACATGGGTTTACTAATTTTTTTTTTTAAAAAAAACCCTAAACCCAAAATCCTAAACCATACAAAAAAATAAACTTAAACCTCTACCCATCCCAAAACCTAAAACCTAAAACCCTAAAATCTAAACTAAATAAACCTAAACCTAAACCACAAAAATAAAACCAACCTAAACTACCCCAAAACAAACCTAAACCTACCTAAAAACCCAACCTAAACCCCCAAACCTAAAACAAACTTAAACCATAAACTATCTAAAACCCTAAGAATAAGAACCCACGATGGCAGAACATCACCCAGCTCAATCTAGATCTAGCGGTGTAGGCAAGGTGGAGGCGGCGATTATCAGTGGTGGTGGGGATCTAGGAGGTCTAGTGGATATGGTGGTGGTCAGCGGTGGTGGTTGTGGAGGCGAGGAGGAGCGAGGTTACATGGTGGTGTGGTGGAGGGGATATGATGGCGATCCCACTACTCGAGATGGGGTGGTTTTAATGGGAACTAGAGAAACTAAAGAATGATCATCCGATCTACTATAAACAACAGTCTTTATAGTAGAGATGGTTCTACTTTTCAGGGTTTTTTTGCTCTATGGGTGCTCATTTTTTTTTATGTCATCACTTGTGTCTTAGAAAACTTGAGTGCTGGTTGTAAAAAAGAAGAAATGTTGAATCTAAATTTGTTCTATTAAAACCATAAACCTAAACTACTAAAAACTAAACCTAAACCTAAAACTAAACCTAAACCCTAAACCTACCTAAACCCTAAAACACATACCAACACACCTAAACCCTAAACACAAACCTAAACCCTAACATAAAACCCTAAACCCTAAACCTAAACCACAAATCTAAAACCTAACACCCCTAAACCTAAACCCAAAATACCACCTGACCCCAAACCCTAAACCTAAACCCTAAACCTTAAACCCCTAAACTCTAAACTAACCTAAACCCTAAACCTTAAATAAACCCCAACCCTAATCCAACCCTAAACCTTGAATAAAAATGTCATTATGAGTAGATCTAAAGAATGACCTAATCCTAACATAGTTATGGTAGCTAAAGAAAATGTCTTCAAGAAACTTTCCCTTGACTATTGGAGATTTGAAACCTAAACCCTAACCTAAATCATATTATATACCATATATTATAGTATAATGTAGCATCATATATTTGAGCATGTAGTGATGTGTTTTTGGATGTTATAAGATGTTTTGAAATGTTTTAGTATATTATGGTATTGTGCCTATAGTCTATATTAATATAAATCATAAAAATATTGATTTAATAAATTAGATGATGAAATTTGTTAGATTTGAAGAATTAGGTTGTAGTGCCAAAGGTGTGTTCACTTGTAGTCTAAAAGTAAGATTTTATGTTCAAAATAAATATTATATATTGTAGCATAGTATAGCATCATATATCATAATATATTGTTAGCATTTTAAATTCTTTTAGTATTTTACAATCATGTAGTCGAGCCTACACTAGCATTATTTATAAAAAATGTTGATTTAGACTTTAAAATGGTGGAATTTGGGCAAATTCATAATAGGTAGAGCATGGCATCATAATGTATTATTTCAATTTAAAATAAGTGTATGACTAAAATATATGTTTTTTTATTTAGATTAATTTTATGATTTTTATCTTAAGCAATCCCTTATGATGTGATATGCAATATAATATAATATAATATGTTATAGTGTATTATAATATAGGATGCCATAACATAGTGTAGCATCATGCATTACAACATACTATTGTGTATTACTACTAGTTATTTAGCATATTTTAATTTGTTATAGTATGATGTAGTAGAGTTTGTACTGGTATAATTCATAAAAAATATTGATTTATAGGCCGAGATAATGGGATTTGGCCAAATTTAAGGTATGCTTTAGGGAACATCATTGGGGGTGTGCTATGGTGTGTCATTTAATCTAAAGAATGGAATTTTGCATCAAAAATAAATTTTCATTTTCAACCAAATTTTATAAATTTTTTGCTTAAAGTGATTCATTTTAAGGTGTAATGTAAGATAATATATTTTATGAAAGCCTATTAAAATATAATGTACATAACAATATAACTTCACATATATATGAATGTGGTGGTGTGGTACTAAATGTTATTGTACATTTTAGTATATTTTACTTTTGTTATAATACATTGGGTCAAAACTCACAAAAATGATAATTTGAAGGTTGAACAAATACATTATGCTTTTGGTTGAAGTATTAAAGGTGTGCATAAGAGAAGAAATATGATTTGATGAGAATTCCATGTCAAGGACATGGAGGGAGATCTAGGTGATCACACATGCATTGGACATGACATGTGAGGGGTTTTATTGAGGGCATAGAAAAAAATTTGTAGGGATAAGGTTTGAATTTGATTTGATTATATGATTTGTGGAAAAAGATATCTGGGGATAAGAATCTATAATCCACTAGATAAGATTGAATAGACTTTAATTTATTTTGTTTTAATTGATGTGGAGGCATATCTAGAGATATGGGCTTGACCTATGGATTGGGTATATGAACCTTCCACTAGGAGTTTAGCTATCTAAGATTGAGATTTGAGTTTGATTTCATAGATTTATTTTGGGATGTATCTGGGAATAAGAGTTTGGTTGGATTTCTTTGATTTAGACTCTCTAAGGAGTTGGTTTAATTTGGCACCACTAGGGAGGTTGGTTTTGAATTTGATTTATTTGCTTGACATGTTTATATATGATTTGGGGCTCCATGAGAGAAGGGTGTGATTTAACTCCACTAGGAAAATTATATTGGATTTAATTATTCTAAGTTAATGTATGGACCCTAGTGTGCGATGGACCCACTAGGAAGGGGATATGTCACCCCCTGTTTACAAATCAAATAGGATAGTCTACGATGGGGTAGTGCTAGCCAACCAAAGGGGTTGCCTTTTGGTGTGCAACGACTATGCTAAGAAGAAAGTACAACAGAATTACAACTTCCAAAGGAAGGAACAATGGAGGTGACCTGTTTGATGCATAATAAATCAAACTCTAGGAGACTCTTGAGTGAATCGCTGTACTTATGTCAACTCAAAAGTAGTTAGGATTAATTTTATCTTAATTTCATGTGATTTGATATGGTTTGTTTGGATTAGTTTGATATCGAATTGAGGGCATATCTGCTGGGGATGTGAGCTCGATAAAATTTGATAGATTTAATTTATGGACCATGTTGGTGTGCAATGGACCCACTAAGAATGGGCTATATCAGACTTGTCCTATCTGAGATTTACAAATCCAAAGGGATAGATCTCAGATTTATTGGTCATGGGGTAGAGCTATCCAACCTAAGGGTTGCCTTTTGGTGTGCACATTGCTAGGAAGAAGGCATAGACTACATCTTCTAAAGCGGGGAACAACTGGGGTGACCTGGTAGCACAAATCAAACTTGACTTAGGGCGACTCTTGAGTGAATCACTTGGGGACTTATATCAACTCAAGTAGTCGATTCTATAGGGAGTTTTGCACACTGGGTGTCTCCTAATCTACAAGTGAATATATATATTGTTCATATGTTTGTATGGACCCTATTGCGTGAGGGACCACACCGAGAAGGCGTCGCCTTGACCTATCTCAAATTTATTGGACCAAGGGAGAATCTACATCCATAAGATAGATTCTCCAACCATGGGTGGTTACTTGAAAAGGGAATTGCTAATCCGATAGTAATCCGTAGTGTCTAAATGGGGTTGCAAAGGATGTGATCCAAATATAGTGCCCACTGTGAGAGGTGCTACTAGGGGCTTATCCTGCCCTAAAAGAAAGCTTATAGTGTATGGCCAACTGGAAAAGTGTAGTACTTATCATGAGTGGTGTATCCAAAGGAACTAACCAACCTAAGATATCCAACATGAGTGGTGTATCCATCAAGATAGTGAGAACCAACCAACCTAAGGTGCCCGCAGTGCAATGATCAATCTAGAAAGAAAGCATGTGCTTACAACTTTCCAAGTATAACTAATCACCGGGATAGTCTATCATCGCAGGACATATGCTATCCGACCTAGAGAGCTGTTGTACTTCGTTCAGTTACGTATTGCTGCTTGAAGTATTCATGAAGGAAGTAGCCGAGGACTAACCGGTCGATTACCGAAGGATAATCCAAGAAGAAAATGTAGCAGACTCACATCCTCTTAAATGAAGGCAACATGAGGTAGCTTGCCACACAATAAGACCTACCAAACTAATAAGGTGCTCATCAGTGTGTAGTGGCCAAGTAAGGAGGAAAGCATTACATCCTCTAAAAAGAAGACCATTGAGTGCCACACTAGCAGGTAGCACATCGGCGACCTAAAGACTACTCAATGAGTGTGCGGGGCGTTATCTCAACTTCAGTAGCGAGATAAAAGATATGTATTTTTTTATATATTTGTGTAGTTTGTGTTTGTGTTATTTTCAAGAAGGATATGATCCTCGGGTTCCTTACACTACCCTAAACACATCATGGCAGATTCATAAACAAGAATACTTTCAACATGGAAGAGATTGAATTCAAAATGGAATTTTCATTGATGATAATTATTTTTAAACATTATTTATAATATATCTTTAAGTAGAGCTTGTTGATTGGAAGTATTAGACGCTCTCCCTTATGATTAATAAGCTGATAAGATCCTCCTTGGTAGGCCTTCTCTATGGCAAAAATGCCTTCCCAAGTGGGTTCAAACTTGCCTCCCATCTAACAAATCGATCTCCTTAGAACTAAATTAAGCTCTCCTACTTGAAAAGCTCTAGGAAGGACCAACTTGTTGTGAGCCTGAATCATTTTAGCTTTGTACAGCTCGAGGTTTTGGCATGCTAGTATACATCTCTTCTCCAAACCTTCAAGCTCTTCTATCAACAACTTTACGCTTTCTATGTGATCTTGCTACCTACAACTATCCTTAGTGATGGGAGTTAAACTTCTAATGGTAGAACGACTTCATACTATAGAAAGGAGTAGTTGGAGTTCTATATGTGTAGTGCGATCATAAGGCTTCAACTAACTGCTCATGCCACTGTTGCTTGTTGTTGTCGAGTGTCTTCTTCAGTATTTGGATGAGAGTTTTGTTGAAGGCTTCTGCTAAGCCATTTGGCCTCGAGTAGTTGATGGTAGAATATCCCCAATCAATGTTGTGTTTCTAGGCAAAGTTGTTGATCTCGGTGCTCTTGAATGTAGTACCATTATCATATATAATTCATTGAGGCACTCAAACTATATATGATAAGGTTTCTAAAATTGGAGCACATTTGGTATGACCACCTCTCAGTGGAATTGCTTTGCCCATTTGTAAAAGTAGTCAGTAGTAACTAAGATGAATTGATGAACCTTGGAAGAATAAGGATCAATCAGACCCACTATGTCAGTATCCCAACACTCAAATGGCCATGAGGCCAATGTAGGATGTAGAATGTTGGGTGGTTGGTGTAGGACCACACCATGTATTTTACATTGGTGGCATCTCCTAGCTGTATCCATGCAATATTTGATCATCTATAACCAATAGTATCCTAGTCTCTTGATCTTAGCTTTCATCTTTGGACAAGATTGGTTGGCTCCACATAATCACGTGTACCTCCGCGATCTTAAGGGCTTCATGTTTGTCTAAATAATGTAACCACATATGATCGAAAAGACCATCGGTATGAAACCATCCAGAGCATAGGAAAGTGCTTTATTTCATCGATGGGCTTGGGACTTCTTTTGAGGTAGTTTTCCTTTATTTTTGTAATCCATGAATGGTTGCCTCCAATCTAACTCCTTGTCCTTCTTGAAAATGGCAACCTCCCCTTCAATATCATTTAGGGATAAGAATTGTCTATTTTTGACTTTTATTAATATGAACTCATCCTCCAGACATGCCAACTCCTTGGCAAACAGCTAAAGCACTACACATTCCTCGAGGAATCTTATAAATGGTAACCTCTGGGATTTAGGCTAACAAGTTAATGGTGTACTTGTGGTAATGATGGAGCTTGTGCTTTATAACCTTATAAGACCTAGCGATTTGGTTGATAACTAGTTGAGAATCCCTGAAGATAATGATGTTCTAGATGCATAGAGTAATGATTAACTCGACTTTGTCGAGCCTCATATTGACTTCATTATTGGTGTAATTATTACAGATGATAGAAGAATCTCATCACATCGCGGTCCAGAGTTAAGAGAACTGTTCTTACCTCTGCCTTTTTTGGATAGTAGATTATGGTTCTTATTCTCTTTGAGAGGAAGCTGTGCCATCAAAGTACATCTCCCAACAGTGAATGCTAGTATCCCCTAAGTTCATGATTTATTCATTGGGAGATCATCACTAAGTGGAGTCAAATAGGAAGTGGGTATCTTCTAAAATCATATTATCCTTTCCTTTCCTAGAGGGGTATGAAGGTAATGTCAAAATTGAGGAGAGGATCATGGATCATTTTTCCATCATAGCATCGTATGTCATGATAGTGGATTGATCTTAGATTAAGTTCACATGAGGAAGCATGTATTGTAGCTTTTAGGATGCAAAGATTAAAGCTAAGCAATGCTTCTCAATGGGTGGATAATTAGCCTCAATAGGGATTAGATGATGGCTGAGGTAGTAGAGTGTGTTTTCCTTTCCTTCATCAGCTTGGGCCAACAAAGCACCAAGGTCATCAAATGCAATAGTGTAAAGTATGAGTGGCTTGCCGGATAGGGGTTGCTAGAGATGTGTCACCGGTAATGCTTGATCTTCTAAGGCATGCTCACACTTGTCATCCCACTTGAACTTGGAGTCCTTTTGACAAGTGAGAATGGACATCTTCCGATAAGTTGGATATAATGCATCTTAGAGATGCCAACCTTGGATTGAGTTGAGTTAAACTTTTATTGGGTGGCATTTTTAATATCGCCTTGATCTTCTCTGTATCAATTTCGATTCCGTGGTGTTGAACAACAAACCAAAGGAATTTCTCTGAAGCTACTCCGAATGCATACTTCAGGGGGTTCATTTTGAGGTTGAATTATCTTAATTGTTTTAAAACTACTCTTAATTCAAAGAGATGGTCTTCCTTTTCTCTACTTTTGACCATAAGATCATCACACAACACTCAACTTGATGAATGAGTTATTGAATATTGAGTCATAGACCATTGGTATGTAATTATCATCATTTTAAGGTGAAAGGGATGACCTTATAGCAATAGATTACATCGAGATTTTAAAAGCACTATTTCTTTCATCTTGAGCTATCTTTATTTGATTATATCCAGATGAGCCATCCATGAAAGACAAGGCATGAGATGAGAAATGTCCACCATCACTCTAGGATTAGTGGAAATTCATCTTTTGGACATGCCTTATTTAAATCCCTAAAATTGATGCATATGTGAATTTGGCCATTCTTTTCTTAACTAGGATGACCACGGCTAACGGTAGGGTATTTTTCTTCCGGATGAAGCTGCATCGATCTTTCTTGACTTCATAAATGACCTATTATTCTATGTCATGTCTAATTGCATGTGTCTAGAGCTTGCTTGATAGAGTTTCTGCTAGGCTCTCTAATTTATGGACCACTATATGTTAAGAACAATCCAGGCATCTCTTCATAACTACATGCAAAAGTAAACTCATTCAATAGCCTAACTAAGTCATTGGTTTCAATTTCATTCAACAAGAACGATGTATGTGGGCGTGGATCTTCTTGATTCTAAGTTGATTTCCTTGAGCTGATGGTTGACTTGATCTCTTCTTTGAACTATGGTGCATCTTTGACTTCAAAATCATCTAGATCATAAGTTTCTAAGCATAGTCCTCATATTGAGTTAATGTGATTTGAAAAGAAATTATCAATTTCCAAATGATTGGTAATGACTTGATGTCATCATCATCATTGGACCCATTATACCAATCTACTCCAATCTTGAGAGCTTTTGCATTTTTTCTTCCATATTCTTCCAAAGTAGTACAACCTATGCTTTGACCAAGTATGTGAGATTAACCCTTTCTTTGCTAAATTATGAACAAAAGATAAGTACCAATCAAAAGGTAATTCTATTAAATCTTTATATGAATTATTCTCAAGTTCTACATCAACTTCTTGACTTGAGGATGATGCTCCCATATAGAACCTCTGAGTCTTCACACCTGTGGATAACTTAGGGGCTTCCTTAACTACCAAACCCTTAGCTTTTTGAAAGGAAAGTGGGGTTAGAACTAAGGTTCCCCAATGCCTAACTATTTCATATATACTTGAATACACTTATGCTTTGCTTTGGAGCCCTATCTTCATCACTATCTAGCTCAAGTGTCACCTCCAAGGGAATCTACTACTGAGAAGAGCTTCCTGGTGTGCTAACCATATAAGACTCATCCTATGAACTAGATTCTACGTCTATATGGATAGCAGTGGTTGGACATATCTTTTATTGGGTGGCCAATAAGGAGGTTTTCCACCCCAGGACTTCCTCTTAACTTGCCTCTTCTTAGGTGGGTCGGTCATACCCATATGAAATGGAGAACTATGGGTGGAATCTAATGTCAAGCTCCACTTCCTCCTCCAAGTCTTTTGCTCCCTTTTATTTTTTATTTTCATTTTCTTTTCTTTTCTTTTCTCTTTCTTTTCCTTTTTATTTTATTTTTCTTTTATTTTTAAACTTTGGCCAAGTTTGAGAATAGACTTATTGATTTTGAGGGAGGTAGTAAGCATCCTCATATATGCTAATCTTGAGCGTAAATGGCTTGAGATCTCCTTTACATTAGTAGATGATCCTACCTCTCACGAACTTCATACACAAATGTAGAGATGATGTAACTATATTGTTCTCATATATCCATGGTCTCCCAAGCAAAGCATTGAAAGATATATCTGAGTCTATAATGTGAAACTTGGCTTCGGTCTTCCAATCATCTATCTCCAAGGGCAACACTATGGAGCCTAGGGACTGTTGACCTCACTTTTGGAGTGCGGATTCAATCTTCCCATCTTAGACTTAGGAGTCTTCCAAGTCTTAAGACACTTCTAACAATTAGCTAAACACTTAACCTAAGCCTAAAGACTTAGAAGGGTTAACCATTGGATTAGGTTATGCCTTAGGATTAGGATAATCCACTACCTCTTCAAATCCAATCTATGTTTAACTTCTCAGACCAAACTCAAGTTTTATTCAAACATTAAATTCAACAATCCCAAATTCCAAAACCAAAAGATTGAAGCCCATGATCAAATCCAAACTTGAAACCCTTCCTAAGCCATATGACCTATCCCATGGACTTAGCCAAATCTTAATCCAAATCTTTCCAAAATCAATTGATTTTCTCATAATCAATTTATATCTTCAATCATCTTCTAAATATAAATCAAATCTACATTCAAAGAATCAAAACTAAGTCAAATCAAATTAAATCAAATTAAATCAAAACCCTTCTAAGCCATATGACCTATCCATGGACTTAGTCAAATCTAAATCCAAATCAAGTCAAACACAATTGATTTTCTCAAATCAATCATATTTTCAATCATCTTCATAAATTTAAATGAAATTTACATTTAAATCATCAAAACTAAATCAAACCAAATCAAAATCCAAACCTAAGTCACATGACCCAACCCAATGGACTTAGCCAAATTCCTTCATTCTAAAACCCAAATTCAATTGATTTTCTCATGAATCAATCATACCTTCAATCATATTCATAAATATAAATGAAATATACACTCATCAAGCCAAACCAAAATCAACCCAAGTCAAACCCAACTCTTTCACGTGCATCACCTAGGTGACTTCTTGAGTGAATGCCATTGAGACTTATATCGACTCAAACGTATCAAGAGGAAGGGCAAATATACTCAACCTAGTTAGTGCATGATGGCTAGTTCAAGAAGAAAGCATGTGG
Organism: Cymbidium sinense; assembly: GCA_021442155.1. NCBI lineage: Eukaryota > Viridiplantae > Streptophyta > Magnoliopsida > Asparagales > Orchidaceae > Cymbidium > Cymbidium sinense. The sequence continues at coordinate 72,897,569 of CM038214.1, forward strand.
ACTCACATCTTCTTAAGCAAAGTCAACCATACTAACTCAGCGCACGTTGGTTTGCAATGATCAAGTTAGGAAGAAAGCCCAGGGACTCACATCTTCCAACAAATGATCACTGGGGTGACACACTAGTGTGGTAGCATTTTGACTTGAAATGTTCAAATGAACCAAAACCCATTTAAGAATTACAATTGAATTTATATATCAATCCCAAATCCATATATAAACTCAACTAAATTAAACTCAACTCAAAATCAGTACAACTAAACCCAATTGGTCCACTTGACCTAAAGTGACCAATTTGTCCTATTTGAGCCAAGTTCTAATCCTACCCAAATTGGATTGAACCAAGCTGATCAAAACCTCCCATCATGATTGTTGATCACCCTAGGTTGATTAATTATCACAAATTAGGTCAAACCAAGTCAACTTGGTCATTTGACCAAGTCAACCCTTAACCCATATGAACCTAAACTAGCCAAATTGCAACCTAAGCCATATCCTTGAAATGATTCATACCAAATCAAAATCAATATTTGAATATGACTTGACCTTCAATTGGTCAAACCAAACCCAATTGGCCCTCTTAACCCAAGTTGACCATTGACTCAAAGACCAAATTGGGTCAAATCAAATATAAACAAATTGATTGCAACCAATGGCTCAAGTTCATTCCAAATTGATTGTTGAACTTAACCAAAGCCATGATTGGACCCAATTAAACCCAATTAACCTACTTAGCCCAAATTGAACTAAAGGTTCAAGTTGGCCTAAATCAAAACCAAATCCAAATTAATTGAAACCAAAGCCTACAATCATCTTAAATTGGTCAACTAAACCCAAACTAACACCGAACCCAAGCCAATTTGGCCAGTTTGGTCAAATTGGTGAACTTAACTCATTTATTACCCAAATGAATTCAAATGTGCCAAAATCAAATCTAAACCAAACTAATTGATCCAAAACATCTCAAATGATCATATGAACTTAACCTAACCCTTGGTTTGACCCAATTTGATCAATTGGTCAACTTGATCCGACCTAACCCAATTTGAAATAAATGAGTCAAATTAAGCCAAACCTAATCAAATCAACTCCAATTGACTTGAAATTTGGGCTTACCCACTTTTCGCTAATTTCAAATCTACTTAAATCAAATCCAATGCCAAATGATCATTTTACCCTTGGGTCAAGGGCATCACATTAGAAAAATCACCCATGTAAGTGATCATTTCCATTCCTTGGCCAATTGGTACTCTCCCAATGGTCCCTAGGACCACAGACCAGTGGTGGTTAGGTTGCCATGACCCATAAAAGGTGAAATCACCTTTCCTTTCCCATTTGAGCATTTGAAACCCATAGGAAACCCATGATTCTTTCTTGGCAACCACCTCCACACCTTCAACCAACTAAGTCGAGCCAACTCACCTCCTCCCTACCACCCACGACTCCTTGAGATGGTCGGATGGCCACTAGAAGCCAAACTCGATCCCACCATCGATCAAGATGAATGGAGGTATAAACCCCCTCGTTTCCACTCAAACACACACAAAAATCATTCCTCAGATACCTAGCTACCCAAGATGAGTTGCTAGAACTGTTCCCTAAGCTCCCAAGCTCATTCCTTGATTGAAAAATGCCATTCCCATCCATCTTGAAATAAGACACTCCCATTTCTAACCTAACTTACCCATTTCTCCCTCAAACTCAAATTAACTTTGCATGCACCTTCCTTTGGCCTCATTGAGCATGAACAAATCATCTCCCAAGCTTTGAGCACGAGGTGGGACTTATCAAAGTTGAGCTCCAAATCATCGGTTGTGGCCTTTTAGAGAACATCAAGGAATTGATCCAATTGCTCAAATTTCATCTCCACTATACTTCCTCAATCGTTGAGTTTGTCGGTCTTGAGCTCGATGAGGTATGCTTCCAAAGCGATCCTTAGGAAAAATGGGTTGGAGCTTTTGAAGAAAACTTGCATCTCGTGTGATCTTCATCATTGGATCCTCTTTGATTATTGTCGTGAAGGTGTGGGACTTTTTTGGAGTTGATCCGAGCTTGGGTAAGCTCAGATCAAGTGAGCAATGGGGATCCATTCTCCCTCACTCACGTGATGTTAGATCATCGTCCATTGATTGATTGATATGGATGGTCATGATTAGATCTACTAGATCGATCGATTTAATCTATTAAGCTATGTGATTAATCATAGCCATCCAATCTTAGATGGATGGCGATGAAAGTGTGTCATACCACGCGTGAGTTGGATAAGTTTTAAGTAGCCAATCACGGCCATGTGGAAAGTGTGCCACATAGCGCCATGTGCACCAATAGGATTAGGCTTTAATTAGGCTTAATTAATCCTTTTAATGGTAACTTCTAAAATCATAAAAATCATAAAGAAATAAACAAAATGCAAATAAATACTCATTTTAAATGTATTTAGGAGAATTAATTAAAATGATCTTAACTAAATTTTAAATAAGGTTTAATTATAAAATTAATTAGCTTAATTACTCCTTAATTACTTGAGCAATTAATCCCAAATTTTGTGGATTAATTTAATGGGATGACCTCTACCTCCCATGATTTTCTTGGAATTTATTACTCAATTAATTAAGAAAATTAACTAATTAAACCTTAACTACTCTTTTAAGTTAATTAATGGTTAATTAATTCCATGAATAGTAATAAATTGGTTAATTAAGTTTATTAATCATTGTTCAATAGTAAGTGAACTAAGGAATAGGGTTGGGACCCCTTTCCTAAGTTCATTTCACCCTTTTTTAAAATGAAATTAATTAAAATTTAACTAATTAATTAAATCACTTAATCAAATTGAAATCATAATCACATCAGACTTTAATTAAATAAATCATTGGGGAGATCTTTAGGTGTTTAATAACCTAAAGGGGTTTAATGAAATTATGGTTAGTCCACATGTGTGGGAAAACCATAAGAGTAATTAATTAAGTCCCTTAATCTAATTAACTATTAATTATGAGCCAATTACATTAGTCTCCTTTTATTTCCTAGGATCATTGCAAGTTTATTTTCCTTGCATATCATGTTGGCTCATAATTATTTAGTTAATTACTTGAAGGTGACATAGGTAAGGGTAATTAATTCATCTAATTAAGGGTTCAACTTAATTAACCCATAAAATCAACTTAATTACATTTCCTTAAATTAAATCAAATCACTAATGTGGGAATGGGTTTAAAATAACAAGTGATGATTTTTCTTATTATACTTAAATCAAATCAAATCCAAAAATTAATTAATAAAGAAGCTTTGGTTTGCTTTAAATAATCTTATTTGATTTGATTGTCCTTAAGAACTAGTTTGGTTGAATGAATCACATGCTTATATTTGATTGTCCTCTTTCCAATCATGTTAAATTTGGTATGTCATTTGAATTCATGCATCCATCTTTTCAAAATCAAGTAAAATAAGATAGTTTTCTTTTCTGTAAGCTTGCATGTGTTGATTAGATTTAATGTATGCATGGCTATTATCACTATTAATTCAAAATGTATTTTTTAAAATCTTATAAATGAATAATAATATGTGTTATGATACTAGTTATAAATACATAAGAAATGCATGTGCTTATAGCTTAAGTGTATGAATGTTGAGTTCTCTTTCTCTATTCATGTGTTGATTTATATAAAATTGAATGGTAATGGGTATATAGTATGGACATCGGAACGAGGCTTTAGCTAGCCCTAAGGAGGTCATTTGATTACCTCACTTCCTACTTTAACAATGGCATTACCCATTTGATTTCATTTTTTATGTATTTCAACATTAGAATTTTGATAAAGCTTTAATTCATATATTTAAATGATTTGAGAAAAAAAAAATACAATCTTTGAATGGTTTTTCCTGTCATTTATGTATACATCCATGTGTGTCCAAGAAAAGAATGTATATAGTCTGGACATCCCAGAAATATGAGGCTTTAGTTAGCCCCAAGGAGGTCATCTAATTACCTCACTTCCCTGGTTTAACAATGACATGTGCTTGCCTATATCTTTGTACATGTATATGTATATGTGATTAGTGAATGAAAATCCCATTTTACATTAAAATTGCATGCATTCATAATTGACTAAGTGGTTGAATTAATTAGCCATATGATTTGGAGCTTACTTCTATGTTCATGTATACAAATTTACATATGTTTGAATGCAAATGGTATATAGTCTCGACATCCAAGAATATGAGGCTTTAGCTAGCTCCAAGTCATTTGATTACCTCACTTCCACGGTTTAACAATGGCACATGCTTATTTAATTTCATTCATATGTCCTTTTTGTATAAGAATTTGGATAAAAGAATAAATATATATATATATATATATATATATATATATATATATATATAAATTCAATCAAATAAAATATAAATTCTAAACATACATACATTCATCATTTAAGTGTGCTAAAATATGTTGCATTTGTAGATACACTTAGGATTAAATTATATGCATGTTACATGTGATGGAAAGGAATGATTTAATTTATGTCATGTGGTAGTAATTGAATTAAATTAATCTTAAGATGCCTTTCATTTTGAATAGGATTATTTAAAGCGAACCTAAACTTAGGATTATTTTAATCATTTAATAAGCCATTCACTAAAGAGAACTAAATCAAATTAATATACTTTAAAAGTGACTTAAGGTAGGGATGAAAGAGGGCATTCATCTTTTCCTCTCTTTATAACACTTCGTTGCTAAGTGTAATAAAATGAAACAAAAGGAAAAAACAAATTAAAATTCTCAAATCAATTAAACTACTTCAAGTGAAATCAACCTTTCATGTTAAATTGAATCCTTTTACACTTAGAAAATACAACACTAATGCCTAACAAGACTTACCACACAAGCCTTAATACACATTAGAATTAAGTAATCATTAGCTCTAAGTTAGGATAGTGTATGATGTGATGTACATTTTGTTTTATTTTGTATTATTTTAGATTGGATGTTAGGGGTGCATGCTTATGGATGATAGGCCAATTTTAGCATAATCATGTTTTCGTAGGGATTATGCTTAATCATGTTTTAGATTGGATGTTGTTTAAATCCTTAAGCATAATCCAAGTTAGGATAGGTGGACTTAGTTACTCATGTATGGTGCTAAGTCAAATTATAAATACAACTACTTGGGATAATATGTATATTTAGCTAACCTCTATTTTGCAGTGTAGTTAGATTTACTTTTCCACATAAATGTAATTTTGCAATAGGAATTAGGATTAGTGCTATGGGGATTAGGATGAGTAGTGGAAGAAAAGACCCCCATCTTTAATTATTCTATCCATTGTGTAAAAGGTAGAGCTTCTACCCATCTTTTCTCTTATTTGTTAATTGAAGCCATTACCGACCTTTATTCTTTTAAGATAGTTTATATAATTTTTGATGTTATGTTTACATTGTGCATTAGGGACATGATTTTATAGTTTCTTAAATGATTGATGCTTTAATGTGTGGCTTGGATACAATTAGGCTCTTAGGATAAAATAACTTTTCTACCCAACTAATCACTAATAACTTAATTTTAAACAACTCATAGCCTCATCATAAAGCCTAAGACATAAATAAGATAATTAAAATTTATTTACAACCCCTTAGTTGTATGGTTGTATGTTTCACATCATGCATGCATATTCTTTCTCTCTTGAACATGAAGGTTCTCCATCATTGCGATAAAGAATGCTTGACGTGAGGGCATCCCTTATGGAGAACACCTTCTTAACTAATTTGACCCATAACCTATTTCATCATGCATTTAGCATAAGAAATCCTAAAACCTCATCAAAATAATTTGTCTAAAATGAAATAAAATTTGAAAGGATTTTGCATCTATAGATTAAGTCATATGCTCATACCACTCATGCTCTAGTCTCCTAGGGGAGTGTTTAGGACTTTAGTCTCTTTCTAATTAAATAAGCTATCTTACAATTCATAATACCAGACTACATAGTTTTAAATCATAGGAGGAGTTAGGCGACCACTCAGGGTTATAAGTCAAGACCTTGGACAATTTATTTCTCTCTTGTGGAGGTAAACCCTTATGTTTTATAGATTTAGGTCATGCTTTAGCTCATACTAAAGCTCCCTAGATTTAGGATAGGTAGCTATTTCCTTGAGGCTATGAGCATAAATCCTCTTAGGCATTCTCACAATCTTGTGTTGGTAGATTATAAGCCTAGTAATCTAATTAAATTTCAACTCAAAACATATAAATCTCCTCAACTTCAAAATTATAAAGCCCATAGATAGATTATAATGCTCACTAGACTTCTAGTATCATGAGGATTTCCTACTTATTTCATTGATTCCAAAAATAAGTCATCTCCTTGAACTTTCCCAATTGATTTTCCAAATACAACCAATCCTTTGATAGTGTAACCTTGAAATCTTTGGAGATGATAATTTCAATCAAAAGAGAAATTTTATTTCCTAAGATGTAATTAACTATGGAGGCTTACCTTAGAGAACTTAAGAACATCCATGTAAAGTGGGAAAAATATCTATCTTTGAAGACCCATCATTCCTTAGGAGTCCTTATTATGTAATTAGGTCCATTATAGGGTGATGCCTCTATCTTTCGAGATAATACATCATACCTCAATGAATCACCTCAAAAAAGTACCCCTCCTACTATCTGCATGGTGTCCCCCCATACATAAAATAAACACCACAAGACCCTCTCACTTGTTCATTGAATCCTCGGCGTCATCCTTTTTTTTGAGTTTGGAGATGTCGATCCTCAAGTAGGCAAGGGTTCTTAGACTCATAATGTTAATTGATACACATGGGTCAACCAACTCACGGATAATATATGCCAACATCATTGTAATGTAAAGAGGGGTTGTGCATTGTCCCTGGAGTAAGTCTTCATGGTTGAATGTAACTAAATAAAATCTAACCCTAAAACAATAAACCTAAAAACCTAAAATAAATAATAAATAAAACCTAAACCTAAACTAAAAAAACCTAAACCTAAAATAAAAAATTAGATAAACCTAAACCTACATTAAAATAAACTAAACTAAAATAAAACCAAATAAATAAAAATAAACTAAATGTAAACATGAACCTAAATTAAATAAAATAAAATAAACTAAAAATAAACCTAAACCTAAACTAAAAAGTAAAACCTAAAAATAGACCTAAAATAAAAACCTAAAACTTAAACCTAAAAAAATAAAATAGAAACCTAAACTAAACAAAAATAAAACATAAACCAAAATAAAATAAAAAAATAAAACTAAACTAAAGAAATAAACTAGCTAAACCAAAATACTAAAATAAAACTTAAAGTAAAATAAATAAACCTAAAATAAAAAATAAATAATAAAATAAACCAAAATAAAATAAATTAAAATAAACTAAAATAAAAAATAAACTAAATAAACTAAACTGCATTTTAATTTAAATATAAATGGAAAAGACCCAAACCCTACTAACTAACCTAAACCCACCAACTTAACTGAGCCTACCACTGACCCTAAACCCTCAGACTGAGCCACTGAGCCCTCAGGCAACCTCCCAAACTACCACTGAGCCCTAAACCACAGGCCCACAACCTAAAACCTGAGCCACTGGCCTGAGCCACAACCTTGACCATGGGCTCCTGACCACTGACTAAGAAACTAAACCCCAACCATGGCTGGGCCCTGAGCCCACCCCAGAGAAACCTGGCTAAAGGCTGAGCTTGGGCTGACCACAGGCCCTAAACTAATCACTGTGTTGGTGACCTGACCCTGGCCACTAACCACCCCAAGATCAAAGGCCTGAACCTGCAGGACTGGGCCACTGAGCCCTAAAACTAAACCAAATCCTAAAGCAACCTAAAACCTAAAACTAAACCTAAACTAAATAAAACAAAATAAAATAAAACTTAAACCAAAAATAAATAAAATAAAATAAAAACTAAACTAAAAAATAAAAAAATAAAATGAAATAAAATAAAGAATAAAATAAAAAAAACCAAATCAAAAAAATAAAAATAAAATAAACTGGAATAAAACCTAAATAAAATAAAACTAATAAAATAAAATAAAATAAACCTAAAATAAAATAAAATAAAACTAAAAAATACCTAAATAAAATAAAATAAATAAATAAAACTATAAAATAAATAAATAAAAAAAACTAAAATAATAAAAAACAAAACTAAAATAAAATAAACAAAATTAAATAAACTAAACTAAATAAATAAATAAACTAAACCTAAAACCTAAAACTAAACCCCAAAACTAAATAAAATAAAATAATAAATAAATAAGCAAATAAAAATACTAAAATGAAACCTAAACCTAAATCAAAAAATAAAAAAAAAAATAACCTAAACCAAATAATAAAAAAAACCTAAAAAAAATAAATAAAATAAAACTCAAACTAAAATAAAATAAACTAAAATAAAACCTAAACTAAATAAACTAAATAAACATAAAAAAAACTAAATAAAATAAAAATAAAATAAACTACAATAAATAAATAAACTAAATAAACCTACTATGATTTTTTTTTTTTTTAAAAAAAACTCTAATCTAAAACCTAAACCAACCATAAACCTAAACCACCCACAAACCTAAACCACAAACCTACAAACCCTACCACCCTAAAAACCCTACTAAACCCAAAAGCATAAACTATAAACCCCCAACCCTAAACCTAAACCTAAACAAAACCCAAAACCCAAACCTAAACATAAAATAACCAAATAAATTAAAAAAAAACTAACCTAAACTAAACCCTAAGAATGGGCAAACCATGGCCATAAAACATCACCATCCAAGCTTAGTCTAGATGCAGGTGGGTGGAGGCAAAGGCTATGCTCCTGTTGGGGATCTGGAGGTTAGTGGATATGGAGGTGGTGGTCAGTAGTGGTTATGGAGGAGGAGGGAGGAAGCGATGGAGGTTATAGCCGTGGTGGTGTGATTGAGGGAGAGATGGGGATATGATGGTGGATCCCTACTCGAGGGGGCAGGGGTTTGATGAATTGGAGAAACGAAGAATGGCGATCATCTACTACTTATGGAATTATGTCTTTATTGTAGAAGATTCTTATTTGGGGTTTTGATCTCGCTTTGTGCTCATTCTTATATCATGTTTGTCTTAGAAAACTTAGTGTGTTACTTGGTTGATAAAATTGAAAAGAAGAATGTTGAATAATTTGTTCTCTATTAAAATAAAACAAGATACTAAACCCAAAACTAAAACATGAACCCCAAACCCAACCTAAAACTAAAATCTAAACCCTAAACCTAAAACAAACCTAAAACTAAACCCTAAAAAAAAGCCTAAACCTAAGCCCTATACAATCCCTAATCAAACAAACCACAAAAACCTAAACCAAAACCACAAACCTATAACCCTCAAACCAAAAAACCATAAACCCTAAAAAACTTAAACCTAAACCTAAAACCTAAACTAAACCTAAACTAAATACCACAAACTAAAACTCTAGCCATACCTAAACCAACTGATAACCATGACCCTAAACCCTAAACCTGCTCCACAAACTAAATCTAACCCTGAGCTAAACCAAACCCTAAACTAAACTCCACAAACACTTACCTAAACTAAATAAACCTAAAAAAATAATAATAAAACCTAAACCTAAATAAATTAAAATAAACATCACTTAAAAAACCTAAACCTAAAAGAATAAAATAAATGAAACTAAAATAAAGATAATAATAATAAACTAAAATAAACTATATAAGATAAAACTAAAATAAAAAATATAAATAAAATAAACTATAAAATAAAATAAAATAAATAAAACTTAAACTAAATTAAAAAAAAAATACCTAAATAAAATTAAAATAAATAATTAAATAAACTAAACCTAAATAAATAAAATAACTAAAATAAATAAAACTCCTAAACATAAAATAAACTAAACCCAAAACCTAAACCTAAACTAAATAAAATGAACTAAAACTAAAAATAAACCTAAACATAAACTAAAAGATAAAACCTAAAATAAACCAAAAAATAAAAAAACCTAAATTAAAAAAATAAAATAAACCTAAACCTAAACATAAAAATAAAAATAAAACCTAAGCCTAAAAGATAAAATAAAAAATAAACTCAATAAAAAACTAAACCTAAAAAAACTAAATAAAACCTAAACTATAAATATAAAATAAACTATAAAAAAATAAAAATCACTAAAATAAAATAAAATAAATAAATAAAAAAAAATAAACTAAATAAACCTAAACCTACCATAATTGAAAACCAAAACTCTAAACCCTAAAAACATTAAAAAACCTAAACTAAAAGCATAAACCCTAAAAACCCTAAACCCTAAATGCTAAACCCTAAACCCTAAACCAACCCCTAACCCTGAAATCCACCCAAACCCTAAACCCAAACTAAACCTAAAGTAACTAAATAAATTAAACTTAAACCCTAAAACTAATAAACTAACCTAAACCACAGAATGGGCATAACCATGATTACAAACATCAACCAGCTCTAGATCTAGTGTGGTGGAGGAGAAGGCGGGGATGTTATGATGGTGGTGGAGAATCTAGAGGTGGTGGTGGATATGGAGGTGGTGGCGAGGCGATGTGGTTATGGAGGGTGAGGAGGCGGCGGAGGTTACTAGTCATGGTGGTGGCGAGGGAGAAATCGGGATATGATGGATCCTTACTGGGTGGTTTTGATGGGAACTAGAAGCGAACGATCGATGATCTGGCTTATGAAATTATGTATTTATTGTAGAAGATTCTAGTTATCTAGGGTTTTGATCTACTTTATGTGATCATTTTTTTATCAATATGTAAACGTGTCTTAGAAAGCTTGGTGTGTTACTTCGTTGATGAAATTGAAAGAAGAAATGTTGAATCTAAATTTGTTCTCTTTTAAAATAAAAAATAAAACCCTAAACCTAAACTAAACCAAAATCTTAAAATAAACCCTAAATTATAAAAACCCCTAAACCTATAAACCCAAACCCTAAACCTAAACCTCCACCAAACTAAAAACCCAAAATTAAAACAAACTTAACCCTAAACCATAAACCTAAAACCAAAAAAAAAAACTAAACCATAAAAAACTCCAAATCATAAACCTTAAATTCTAAACCCTAAACCCTAAACCCTAAAAGATAAAAACTAAACTAAATAAAACCTAAAATAAATAAATAAATATAAAAACTAAAAGATTAAAAAATAAATTAAAATAAAAACATAAACTAGAACCTAAACCTAAACCTAAACTTAAAAAGAAAATAAAACTAAACAAAAATAATATAAATAAAATCCTAAACTTAAATAAAAAAAATAAAAAGACCTAAATAAAATAAAAACAAAACCTAAAATAAAAATTAAATAAACTTAAAATTGATAAATATAAACTATAAAAAAACCTAAAAAATAAACCTAAAAAATAAATGTATAAATAAATAATAAAAAAAAACTAAACCCTAAAAAAACCTAAACCTAAAATAAAAAATAAAACTAAACCTAAACTAAAATAAACTAAACTAAAAAAAAAAAATAAACCTAAACAAAAAATAAACTAAACCTAAACCTAAATTAAATAAAAGAAAATAAACTAAAATAAACCTAAACCTTAGAAAATAAAATAAAATATAAAATACAAATCTAAAACCTAAACCTAAAAATAAAATAAAACCTAAACCTAAACCAAAATAAAAAAATAAACCTAAACCTAAAATAAAATAAAAATAAAACTAAACTATAAACCTAAACCTAAACCTCAAAATAAATGAAATAAAAACTAAACTAAATAAATTAAACTAAATAAAATAAATAAATAATAAATAAAATAAATAAATAAACTAAAATAAATTAAAAATCTGATTAAATCTGTAAATGCACTATTTTTTAAAAACTTAACCACCTACTAAAACAGATCCTAAACCTAGGCCACTTAAACCTCCACTAGGCCACTCTGTCACTACCCCCATCTCTAAAACCCTCCCAGGCCCTGGCTGATCTGGGCTTTCCCACCAGATCCTACCACAGGCCCTGAGCCCTAGGCCACTGAGCTTTAGCCATCTTAAACTGACAGCATTACCCTAAATCTAGCCACAAACCCTCCCTACCACTGACTCTCCCTAAATGCTAAACTCTCCACCCAGGCTCATACTACACTACCACCTTAAACTTAAACCTAAACCCTATACTAAACCCAACTAAACTTAAACCCTCCCTAAACTAAACCCTCCCCACTACACTAATACCCTTAATCCCTCCCCACTCTAAACTCTAAAACCTAACCTAAATCTTAAAGTAAATAAATAAATTAAAAAAACCTAAACCCACAATAAACCTAAATCTTGGATTGGGAGGACTTGGGGAACATCACCATCACTGCTCATGTATCTGGCGAGGTGAAGGCGATTATCAATGGTGGTGGGGATGAGTCTTTGGTGGATATGGAGGTTGTGGTCGGAGCATTGGTGGTTATGAAGGTGGGAGGAGTGACAAAAGTTATAGTCGTGGTAGTGGCAGAGGGAGAGATCAGGGATATGATGGTGGATCCCGCTACTCGAGAGGCTGGGGTGGTTGATGGGAACTAGAGAAACTGAATAATGGTCGATCCAATCTGGTGCTTATGGAACTATGTCTTTCCAATAAAGATGGTTTTAGTTATCTAGGGTTTTTGATTTGCTCTATGCATCCTCATTTTTTATCTATGTAGTCGCTTGTTTCTTAGAAACTTGGTGTGTTACTTGGTTGATGAAATCGAAAAGAAGAAATGTTGAATCTAAATTTGTTCTCTATTAAAAAAACCAAAAATCCTAAACTCTAAACTAAAACTGGAACCCTAGACCTAAAACCTAAACCTTAAACCATAAACCCTAAAATCTTAAACCCCAAATCCTAAACCCTAAAACCTAAACCCTAAACCCTAAACCTTGAATGCTAAACCATAAACCCTAAACCCTAAACCCTAAACCCCCACCACACCCTAAACCTCTAACTAACCCCACTCAAAATCCTAAACCTAAACTAAATAATACATAAAATAAATAAAACTTAAACCAAAATAAAATAATAAAAATAAAATATAAAATAAAACCTAAAAAAAAAGCTAATAAACCTAAAACTAAAAAAATAAAATAAAAAAATAAAAACTAAAATAAATAAAATAAAATAAAACTAAACTAACAAATAAAACATACAACAACAAACAATAACAACAAGCTTTATGTGATTGGGCTACATGAATCCTTCATCTCCATTTGTGTCAAACTGTGATTCTCATTTAATTCAAGTATACTAATGTCATTTTTTATACATATTAACCATGTCTTTTTAGGTCTACCTCTACCTTTCTTAACATAAGGAAAATCTAATGCATCTCTCCTAACCGGGTCATTGGACGGCTAACGCTTTATGTGGCCAAACCATCTAAGGAGACACTCTCTAATCTTATCTACCAATGGAGCTACTCCAACTTTTTCTCGAACATACTCATTTAACATTTTATCTCTAAGAGTAAAGCCACTCATCCACCTGAGCATCATCATCTCTACCACACTTAACTTAGTCTCTTGCTTCTCCTTTATTGGCCAACATTCTGCACCATAAATTAGTGTAGGTCTTACCACCATCTTATAAATTTTTTCCTTAAGTTTAAGCGGTTCTTTTCTATAACACAACATAGATGCATTCTTCCACTTCAACCATCCAACTTGAATTCTACTAATAACATAATCTATTTCACCATCATTTTGAATAATAGAGCCTAAATATCAATCGCTCACTCTTTTAATGACTTGTTAACCTAATGTCATAACACTACCACTATAATCTACAACTAAAATTACACTCCATATATTTATTTTAGATTTACTTAAACAAAACCTTTAGACTCTAAGTTGACCTCCATAATTCAAGTTTTTCTTGGACTCCTCTCTAGTCTTATCAAAGAATGTCATCGAAAAAAGCATACACCATGGTACATCTTCTTGTAAATGCTAGTAAGAACATCCATAACTAAAGCAAAAGATAAGGGCTTAAAGTGATCCTTGATGTAATCTAACGAAATAGGAAAATATTTTATCAATCCTCCTTATGCTTGGACACAAGTATACTCTAGTATACATATCCTTAATGACTTGAATATAATCAATATAAACTCATTTATTTTCTAGAACTCTCCAAAGAACATCTCTTGAAACTTTATCATAAGCTTTTTCTAAATCAATAAATATCATATATAGATCCTCCTTGCTTTCTCTATACTTCTCCATCAAACCTCTTAACAAATGTATAGCATCAATTGTAGATCTACCTGGCATAAAACCAAACTAATTGTGAGAAACTTTTGTATCACATCATAACCTATGCTCAATTACTCTCTCCCATAATTTTAATGTGTGACATAGTAATTTAATTCTCTATAATTTGCACACTCTTGTGCATCAACTTTATTCTTAAATATAAAATCAACAAATTCTTTCTCCACTCATATCTTTTAGTCTTTAAAATAACATTAAAAGATTTGTAAAGAAATTCCTTGATCTCTAAACATTTCCACACTTTTATTGGAATATCATCAGGTCTTCTATTTTTCCACATTTCATTTTCTTTAAAGCTTCTCTAACATTTACTAATACGATGATAAAAAAAATTCTCTTTTTTTTTTTTGTTAAGGTATTAAGGTTGCCAATGTTAATCATATTTTCAGATCGTTCATTAAAAGTTTATCAAAATACCTCATCACCTATATTCATTATCCTTTTATAAGAAAAGCACTATGATTTTCATCTTTAGTACACCTCAGTTGAGTTAGATCTTTACTTCTCCTATCTCTTCGGTTAGCTAACTTATACATACATTTTTCACCTTCTTTGGTATCTAATATATTATATAAATCACTAAAAACTAAATTTTTTGCATCATATATTGCTTTCTTAGAATCTCTACATGTCAGTTTATATTTATCCCAATTATCGAAATTTTTACATCTAAACCAAATTTTATAACACTTCTTATTTTTTATCTTTTCTTGCACATTCTAACTCCACCACCAACTATTTTTATTAAAAGAAGCTTTTCTTTTCTCTCCCATAATTTTAATGTGACACATTAATTTAATTCTCTATAATTTGCACACTCTTGTGCATCAACTTTATTCTTAAATATAAAAATCAACAAATTCTTTCTCCACTCATCTGGTATCTTTTTAGTCTTTAAATAACATTAAAAAGATTTGTAAGCCAAGAAATTCCTTGATCACCTAAATATTTCCACACTTTTATTGGAATATCATCAGGTCTTACTGTTTTTCCACATTTCATTTTCTTTAAAGCTTCTCTAACTTCAGATTTACTAATACGATGATAAAAAAATTCTCTTTTTTTGTTTAAGGTATTAAGGTTGCCAATGTTAATCATATTTTCAGATCGTTCATTAAAATGTTTATCAAAATACCTCATTCACCTATATTCATTATCCTTTTATAAGAAAAGCACTATGATTTTCATCTTTAATACACCTCAGTTGAGCTAGATCTTTACTTCTCCAATCTCTTTGGTTAGCTAACTTATACATACATCTTTCACTTTCTTTGGTATCTAATATATTATATAAATCACTAAAAGCTAAATTTTTTTTGCATCATATATTGCTTTCTTAGAATCTCTACATGTCACTTTATAATTTTCCCAATTCTCTGAGTTTTTACATCTAAACCAACTTTTATAACAACACTTCTTATTTTTTATCTTTTCTTGCACATTCTAACTCCACCACCAACTATTTTTATTAAAAGAAGCTTTTCTTTTTTTTTATTTTGAGCAACTTGCTTAATTTCACTTACTACTTTTCCCACATAACATTGGCTTCCTTATGAACATCCTTCTAAGCTCTTGTAGCTTACTCTTAAAATATTTTTATTAGTGCTCTTTAAGTGCCCCATCTAATCCTAGGATAATTTAATTTATTTCTCATCTTCCAATCTTTCATCTTAAAACTAAGACTAATAATCGATGTTGGGTATTTAAACTTTCACTTGGAATGACCTTACAATCTTTACAATCTAAGCGATCTATTTTTCTTATCGGAAAATAATCAATCATGTTTTACTAGATCCATTTTTATAAGTAATAATATGCTCATCTCTTTTCTTAAATAATGTATTAGCAATTACAAAATCATAGGCTAAAGCAAAATCTAATATAGTCTACCTTCTTCATTAGGCACTCCAAATCTATAACCACCATGAATACTTTTAAAATCTTCTACCACACCAACATGTCCATTTACATCTCCTCAATAAATACTTTTTTTTCAAGAGGTATCTTTTGTATTAATCCTCTAATTCATTCCAAAATTTCTTTTTTAGCATCCAAACTACTTGAGGAGCATAAACACTTATAATTGATAATCTTAGTATCGATAATAATGTTTAAAGCTATAATTCTATCTTAGCATCTATTAATATTTATAACATTATCCTTCAAATTTTTATCTATAATAACACCTACACCATTTCTAATTTTACTTTTACCTAAATACCAATGTTTAAAACCAAAACTATCAATCTCTATGACTTTCTCCCCAACCCATTTAGTTTCTTGAACACATAAAATATTTATCTTCCTATGAACCATAATATCTATTAATTCCATTAGTTTACCTATAAGTGTACAAATATACCAAGTTCCTAACCTAATTTTGGTTTCATGGACTAACTTATTTGCTCGCATCCATCCATAATGTGGCAACCCTTGCTTATTTAACACTACCCAGCATCGATCGTGACCCTTGTACATTTTCACTATATATTAAGCCATACTAAATGAGGAGATCCCCTAGCATTAACATAGTGTTTTACAGGATTCAAGTCATGATTAATTCGATAAGTTTTACATAAAAAAATAAAACTAAACCAAAAATAAAAATAAAATAAACCTAAATAAAAATAAAATAAAACTAAAACTTAAAAATAGACCAAAAACAAAACCTAAAATAAATAAAAATAACACCTAAACCCTAAACCTAAAAAAACAAAATAAAATAAACATAAACCTAAACTAAAATAAATAAAACCTAAAACTAAAATAAACTAAACCTAAATAAACTAAATAAAATAAAAAAATCTAAAATAATGTTAAACTAAACTAAAATAAAACAAAACTTAAAACCTAAACCTAAATAAAAACATAAACCTAAACATAAAATTTAAAATAAAACCTAAACCTAATAAAATAAAATAAACTAAAAAAAATAAGCATAAACCTAAACTAAACTTAATAATAAACTAAAATAAAAAAACCTAAACTAAAATATAAATAAATAAAATAAACTAAATAAAATAAAATATAAATAAAAAATAAAATTAAATATATAAAAAAAACTATAAACCTAATGCCGTTTTGCTTTAAGACCCTGACGTTTTGACCCCAGGCCCTTACTAAATCAAACCATAAATTACCAGACCCAACTTAACCCCCCTAGGCTGACTAAATAATAAACCATAAGAATACTCCTAATATAAAATAAAAATGTAAATGATCACTGACCTAGGCCACTGAGCTAAACTGGGCTGGGCTCTGGTGGTCAGCTGAGCCTGGACCACAGACCCTAAACCCTATGACACCCACATCTAACCTCCAACTGAGGCTGGGCTCACTTCCTGGATCTACTGACCCTAGCCCAAACTATCAAAACAGACTTGACACTAGCTAAACTGTTTCACCCTAACCACTAAACCTGGCCCAAACCTTGCACAGAGGCCTGGGCCATAAACCACTAAACCTAAGATCTAAAAACTAAAAAATAAAAACCAGATAATAAGATAAATAAAACTAAATCAATAAAATAAAAAAAAATATAGATCCTAAACCTAAAAAATAAAAAATAAAAAAAATAAATAAACAAAAGCTAAACTAAATTAAAATAACCTAAGAATAAAACCTAAATAAAATATTAAACTTAAAATAAAAATAAAATAAACTAGATATAATAAAACTAAATAAAACTTAAACCTAAAAATAAACCTAAAATAAATAAAACTTAATCTCTCTAAAAAAACCTAAACCTAAAATAAAAATAAAATAATAAAATAATTCCTAAAAAAAATAAACTAAACTAAAATAAGTAAAACCTAAACCTAAACAAAATAAACTAAAAAAACCTAAACTAAATAAAATAAAATAAACTAAAATAAACTTGAACCTAAACTAAATAAACCTAAAAATAAACCTAAAATAAAACCTAAAACCTAAATCTAAAAAATTAAATAAAACACTACTAAAAAAAAAACTAAACAAAATGAAATACAATATAAAGTGAGTAAAATAAGCATAATCTAAACTAAACCTAAATAAAATAAAGATAAACTAAACTAAAATAAATAAACTAAAATAAATTAACTAAAACAAATAAAATAAAACTTAAATAAATAATAAAATAAACTTAAATAAATAAAAATTAAACTAAATGAGCTGAACTTTTTGCTTAATTTCTAAACTGACTAGCCATGAGCCCTAAAACTAACCACCAACCCCAACCTGACTAGGCCACTGGCTCTAGGCCATGACCCTAACTAATCCTGACCACCAGGCCCAACCTGGCTACCAACCTAGGCTGATCCTGGGCCACTGACCATGAAAATCTGACCACAAGGCTGAGCCAAAATCCTGACTGACAGGCCTGACCTGAGCCACCAACCATCTAATCCCTGACACTCCTACACTAAACCTGAACAAATACCACCTAAAACCACACCACTGATCCCACCTAAACCTAAAACCCACCTGACCACAAAGCGGACCACTAAATCACAACTTAAACCTTAAACCTATCACTGACCCTAACCTAACCACTAACCAACCTAAACCCCCAAAGTAACTAAATAAATTAAAAAATAAACTTAAACCCTAAAACCTAATAAACATAAACCTTAAGAATGTGCAGAACCTTGACGGCTAGAACATCACCATCAACTTGGCTCAGTCAAGATCTAGGGGTGGTGGCAAAGGTGGAGGCAGCGGTTATCATAGTGGTGATGGGGGATCTGGAGGTGCTGGAGGATATGGAGGTGGTGGTCTGAGCACTGGTGTTTATGGAGGCGGGAGGAGGGATGGAGTTCATAATCATGGTGGTGGCGGAGGGAGAGATCAGAGATATGATGGTGGATCCGGCTACTCAAGAGGCCGGGGTGGTTCTGATGGGAACTAGAGAAACTGAAGGATGGTTGATTTGATCTGCTATTTCTGGAACTGTGTCTTTATAATACAAACAATTCTAGTTATCTTGGGTTTTTTTATTTTCTCTATGTATGCTCATTTTTTACCTATGTCATCTCTTGTGTCTTAGAAAACTTGGTGTCTTACTTGGTTGATGAAATCGAAAATAAGAAATGTTGAATCTGAATTTGTTCTCTATTAAAAAAAATCAAAAACTATAAACACTAAACTAAAACCTGAACCCTAGACTTAAAACCTAAACCTTAATCCCTAAACCCTAAAAAACTATACACTGACTAAAACCTTAAAACTTAATCAAAACCCTACCTAAACCCTAAACCCATAAAAACATAAACTAAATTAAACCTAA
Source organism: Cymbidium sinense (assembly GCA_021442155.1). Lineage (NCBI taxonomy): Eukaryota > Viridiplantae > Streptophyta > Magnoliopsida > Asparagales > Orchidaceae > Cymbidium > Cymbidium sinense. Next base: position 72,917,138 of record CM038214.1, read on the forward strand.
AATATAATAAATAGAAAACCTAAACCAAAATAAAATAAAAACATAAAATCAAATAAAAACCAAAACTAAACTAATAAATAAAATAAAAATAAAATAAAATAAAATATATAAAACCTAAACTAAAACTAAAAATAAAAATAAAATAAAAAAAATAAATCTAAAATAAAATAAAATAAAAATTAAATTAAAATTGAAACCTAAAAAAAAATGTAATAATTAAAAACCTAAACCCTAAACTACAAATAAAATCTAAACCTAAAAAAAACCTATACCTAAAAAATAAAATAAAATAAACTGAAAATAAACTAAACCAAACCTTAAATAAAATATAAATAAATAAATAAAAAATAAAAAATAAGCCTAAATAAAATAAAATAAAATAAATATAATAAATAAAATAAACTAAACTAGTAAACTACTGGTTACTTAATTTTAAAAAAATCAAAATTAAAAGAAGACCAAACTAAACCCAAAAACTAACCCTAAACTACTTAAAACCTACCCACCCTAACCCCAACCTGACCTAACTAAAACCATGCCAAAACTAAAAACAAAACTAAACTAATTAAACTTAAAGTAATAAATAAATAAACTTAAACTAAATAAATATAAAATAAAATGAAATAAAATAAATTCTAAACCTAAACCTAAACTGACTTAAATGTGAAAATAAAATAAAATAAAAACTAAACTAAACTAAATAAAAATAAAAAAAAACCTAAATAATAAAACAAACAAATAAAATAAAATAAACATAAATACATAAAATAATAAAATAATAATAAAATAAAAAACTACATAAAAAAAACCTAAAATAAAACCTAAATCGTGAAACCTGAGACTCTAAACCCTAAACCCTAACAATACTAAACCTTAAAACCCCAAAACTAAACCCCAACTAAACCACAAATCAAAATCAAAACTTAAACTTAAATAAAACCTAAAAATAAAATAAATAAATAAAACCTAAATGTAAATAAAAAATAAAATAAAATAAAACCTAAACTAAAACATAATCCTAAACCTAAAATCATGTAAAATAAAATAAAATAAAAGTAAAAAACTAAACTAAAATAAAATAAAATGAAACCTAAACTAAAATAAAATTAAATAGACTAAAATAAAAAACTAAATGAAATAAAAAATAAATAAACCAAAATAAATAAAAAAATAAAATCTAACCTAAACTAAAAAAAACTAAACCTAAAAGCAAAATGAATAAAACTAAACTACTAAATAAATAATACTAAACCCTAAATTAAATAAAATAAAATAAAAATAAAACAACCACTAAAAATAAAACCTAAAATACAAATAAAAAAAATAAAATAATAACTAAACTAAATAATAAAATAAAATAAAACTAAACAAAATAAGCATAAACTGGACACTAAAAATTAAAATAAAATCCTAAACTAAAATAAATGGCTAATAAATAAAGTAAATATAAAAAATAACATGGGTTAAAATCAGTGAACACTACCTTAACCCTAAACTAAGATAACCTAAACTCTGGTTTTGTGACTTTAAACACTAAACCTGACCCTACCTTGACCCCTAGATCATAAAGGCCACAAACCAAGACCCTACTGACCTGACCCTACTTACCCTGGGCCTAACTGGGCAGCCTGACCCCAGGGCCAGGATTAACCCACTAAACACAGGCCACTGATGCGCTGACAACTGGGCCCACAAATAAGATAAGGCCACTGAAACTGACTGACACTGAAACTGAGCCCTGACCTAAAACCTAGGCTCTGGATCAAAACTGGGCCACTAAGGCACTAAACCCCAGGCCTGCTGGCCCAGGCCACTGACCTGACCCAAACTGGGCCACAACCCTAATAAGGCCCTGTGATGGGCAGACCCAAACCTAAATCTGGGCTAGATAATAATAATAATAATAAATAAAACCTAAACCTAAATAAAGTAAAATAAAATAAAATAAAACCTAAGCTGAGCTGAGGTAAAATAAAATAAAGAAGATAAATAAAATAAAATAAATAAATAAACTAAAATAAAATAAAACCCTAGATAAAACCTAAATAAACTAAAAAACCTAAAAATAAAAATAAAACTTAAAATAAAAATAAAATAAAGTAAACTAAAGATAAGCATAAACCTAAACTGGCGTAAAAATTAAAATAAAAACCTAAACTAGAATAAATAAACTAATAAATAAATTAAATAAATAAAATAAAAATAAACCAAATAAAAAATAAACTAAAATTAATAAAATTAAACTAAATAAACCCAAACATATGGGTTCTTAATTATTTTAAAAAAATCTTAAAACTAAATCCTAATGGATTGAAAACTAAACCCTAAACCTATCACTGAGCCTAAACCACGACCTCCACTGGTTGTAAACCACAAAAAATCTTAAACCCAGGCCTGAGTACCATACCACTGAGCCAAATCTAGGGAATGAGCCATACCCTGACCTGACCACTGAGCCCTGAGGCGTTAGGCCTAACCCATGAGCCCAGGCCAAAGGCCCTATTTGCCTAACCCTGGGCCACTGAGCCACAAGGCCAGGCCAGGCTGAGCTTTGATCTCAGGCCGTCCACTGAAAACTAAGCCCACAGGCTAGATCTGGCTATTATGGGCCAGAGACCATGAGCCACTGGGTGTAGCCAGCACCCTGACCTGAGCACAGTCTGATCAGACCTGAGCCACAAACCACAATCTTAAACCACTAGGCCACTACCCAAAACCACAAGGCTGAGCACTAAAAGACCTAATAATAAAATAAATGAGCTGAGCTATAAAGATAAAATAAGATCATAAAAACTGACCTATTAAGATAAATAAAAAACTATAAATATAATACTTAAAACCTAAATAAAATAAAACTATTTAAATACTTAAAAACCTAAATAAAATAAAACTAAATTTAAAATAAAAATAAAATAAAAAATAAAATAAAATAAAATTGAATAAAACCTAAAACTAAAATAAAATAAAAAAATAAAACCTAATAAAATAAATAATAAAACTAAACCTAAACTAGAAAAAAAACCTATGCCTAAAATAAAATAAAATAAAATAAATAAATAAAATAAGCTAGACTAAAATAAATAAAACTAAAACTAAACCTAAAATAAAACTAACTTAAACCTAAACTAAATAAAATAAAATAAATTAAAAGTAAACATAAACCTAAATTAAAAAATAAAACCTAAAATAAACTTAAAATAAAAACCTAAAACTTAAACCTAAAAAAATAAAATTAAAACCTAAACCTAAACCTTAAAAATAAAATAAAATAAAACTCAACTAAAAATTAAACTTAAACCTAAAAAAAACTAAAATAAATAAACTGAACTAATAAAAATTAAAAAATAAACTTAAATAAAAATTAAAATTAAAATAAACTAAAATAATAAATAATAAACTAAATAAACCTAATCTTACCAGTGTACTTAAGTTCTTTAAAATAAACACTAAACCAAATCCTAATCCCTTAACCTACAAAACTAACCCAGACTAAACCACACCTACAACCCACATATCAAACCCTAAAACCCAAACCACAAACCCTAAACCCTAAAATCCTAAACCCTGACCTTAAACCCCTTAACCCATGCCCTAAACCCAAAACCTACTGACCACACCCCAACCTAAACCCAAACCACAACCCAACCATAAACCCAACCCTCACAGAATGGACAGAACCTTGATGGTAGGAACATCACTGTCAACTAGGCTCAGTCTAGATCTAGCGGTGGAGGTGATGGCAGAGGTGGTGATTATCGTAGTGGTGGTGGGGGATCTGGAGGTGCTGGTGGATATGGAGGTCATGGTTGGTATAGTGGTGGTCATGAAGGCGGGAGGAGCGATGAAGGTTACAGCCGTGGTGATTGCGGAGGGTGAGATTGGGGATATGATGGTGGATCCCACTACTTAAGAGGCGGGGGTGGTTCTAATGGGAACTTAGGATTTTTGATTTGCTCTATGGGTGCTCATTTTAATGTCATCGCTTGTGTATTAGAAAACTTGGGGTGCTACTTGGTTGATGAAATTGAAAAGAAGAAATATTGAATCTAAATTTGTTCTTTGTTAAAAAACACCTTAAACCCTAAGCCCTAAACCCTAAACCTTAAACCCTAAATTAAAAACCTAGCCCTTAAACCTAAAACCTAAACCCTAAACCCTAAACCCTAAACCAAACCTCTAAACCCTAAACCCTAAACTAACCCTAAATCCTAAACCCTGAAAAGCTAAAAACCTAAACCTAATGTAAATAAAACATTAAAAATAAAATAAATAAACAAACTTAAACCCAAAAAAAAAAACTAAAATAAAAAAATAAACTAAAACCTAAACCTAGAATGAAAATAAAATAATAAATAAAAAGTAAACTAAAATAAAATATATAAAACCTAAACTAAATTAAAAATTGAAAACCTAAACCAAAACTTAAAAAAAAAAATTAAAATAAAACTCAATAAAAATAAACTACTTAAAAAAAAAAACTAAAATAAAACTAAAACTAAAATAAATAAATAAAAATAAAATAAATTAAATAAATAAAAATAAATAATAAATAAAATAAAAATAAAATAAATAAAATAAAGATAAACTTGGATAAATATAAAACTAAAATGAACTCAAAATAAACTAAATAAACTAAAACTTATCTATCACTTTTGTTTAAAATGGACCCTAAACTCTAAATCTAAACACAAATCCTAAATCATTAAACCTTAAACCTATAACCACATAACTACAACCCTGACCCTTAACCCTAAATCTATCCCTAAACCCTAAACCTTAAACCCAAACCATAAACCATAAACCCTAAACCCAAAAGCCCTAAACCCTAAACCCTAAACCCTAAAGTTTAAAACCCTAAACACTAAACCCCAAACCCTAAACCCTAAACCCCAAACTTTAAACCCTAAACCCTAAACCCTAAACTTTTATTTTATGTTTGGATTTATTTTTTATTTTAGTTTTATTTGTATTTAATTTTTTAGGTTTTAGGTTTTATTTTTTATTTTAGGTTTAAGTTTAAGTTTTTATTTTATTTTCTTAAGTTTAGGTTATAGGTTTTTATTTTAGGTTTAATTTTAGGTTTAATTTTTTAGTTTAGGTTTACATTTATTTTTAGTTTATTTTATTTTATTTAGTTTAGATCTAGGTTTAGGTTTAGGATTTTTTATTTGAGTTTAGTTTATTTTAGTGTTAGTTTAGGTTTATTTTATTTTTACTTTAGGTTTTTATTTTATTTTTAGTTTAGGGTTTATGTTTTATTTATTATTTATTTTTAGGTTTATTATTTAGGTTTAAGTTTTTATTTAGTTTTTATATTATTTTATTTTTTTTATTTATTTTATTTCTATCTTAGGTATACTTTTTATTTTATTTAGGTTTTTTACTTTTAGTTTATTTTAGGATTTTATTTATTTTATTTTAGTTTAGTTTTTATTTTTTATTTTATTTTGTTTTTAGGTTTAGGTTTAAGTTTAGGTTTAGGTTTAGGGTTTAGGGTTTAGTTTATGTTTTTATTTATTTTTATTTTTTATTTTTGTTTAAGTTTTACTATTTATTTTATTTTTATGTTTTATTTAGTTTAGGCTTAGGTTTTTAGCTATTTTGGGTTTAGGGTTTAGGGTTTAGTTTAGAGTTTAGCGATTTTATTTTTTTATTTTTGAGTTTAGGGTTTAGGGTTTAGGGTTTAGGATTTAGGTTTTAGGGTTGAGCATTTTTTTTAGTTTAGGTTTAGGTTTTTAGCTTTTTAGGGTTTAGGGTTTAGGGTTCAGTGCTTAGGGTATTGGGTTTAGTGTTTAGGGTTTAGGGCTTTTGTTGTTTTTGTTTTTTTTTTTGGGTTTAGGGTTTAAAATTTTAGGGTTTAGTGTTTAGGGTTTTTAGAGTTTAGGGTTTAGGGTTTAGTGTTTAAGTTTTACGTTTAGGGTTAAAGTTTGAGTTTAAGGTTTAAGTTTTTGGTTTAAGGTTTAGGGTTTAGGTTTAGGTTTTTTTATTTTAGTTTATTTTTTAGGTTTATGTTTATTTTTTTTAGTTTGGTTTTATTTTTATTTTATTTTTTATGTTTAGGTTTTATTTTTTATTTTTATGTTTAGGTTTAGGTTTTATTTTATTTTTTTAGGTTTAGGTTTTAGGGTTTAATTAACTTTTAGGTTTTATTTTTTAGTTTAGGTTTAGGTTTATTTTAGTTTATTTTATTTTATTTAGTTTAAGGTTTAGGTTTAGTTAATTTTGTTCGGGTTTTATATATTTATTTAGTTTATTTTATTTTAGGTTTATGTTTATTTAATTTTATTTTAGGTTTAGGTTATTTTTTTTAGGGTTTAGGTTTTTTATTTATTTTTTACGTTCAATTTTAGTCATTTTTAGGTTTACATTATTATTTAGTTTTTATTTTATTTTATTTAAATTTTATTTTTGGTTTATTTTAATTTTATTTTACATTTAGGTTTTTATTCATAGGTTTATTTTATTTCTTTTGTTTAGTTTAGGTTTTTATTTATTTTATTTTAGTTTATTTTATTTTATTTTTAAGTTTAAGTTTAGGTTTTAGTTTAGGCTTTTATTTTATTATATTTTTAGGTTTTATTTAGTTTAGGTTTAGGTTTTTAGATTTTTAGTGCTTAGGGTTTAGGGTTTAGGGTTTAGGATTTTGGGTTTTCGAGTTTAGGGTTTTAGGGTTAAGGGTTTAGGGTTATGGTTTAGGGTTTAAGCTTTAGGGTTTAGGGTTTTAAGTTTCGGATTTAAGGTTTAGGGTTTAAGGTTTAGGGTTTAGGCTTTAGGGTTTAAGGTTTTTAGGGTTTAGGGTTTAGGGTTAGTTTAGGATTTAGGGTTTAGGATTTTAGGGTTTAGTTTATAGGGTTAGGGTTGGAGTTTAGGGTTTAGGGTTTATGGTTTGTGTAGGGTTTAGGGATTTTTAGGGTTTAGGGTTTATGGTTTAGGGTAGAGTGTTTAGGGTTTAAGGTTTATTAGGCTTTTGTGTTAAGATTTTTAATATTTAAGGTTTTAGGTTAGCATAGGGTTTAGGGTTTAGGGTTTTTTTAGGGTTTATAGTTTAAGGCTTTTTAGGGTTTAGGGTTTATTTAAAGTAGATTTAGGGTTTAGGTTTTGGGTTAGTTATAGAGTTTAGGGTTTTAGGGTTTTTTTTTAAATTTATATTTTTATTTAAATTTTATTACATTTTATTATAGGTTTATTTTATTTTTATTTTAAATTTTATTTTTATTTTATTTAGTTTTTTATTCATAAGTTTATTTTATTTCTTAATTTAGGTTATGTTATTATTTATTTTATTTTAGTTTCTTATTATTATTATTATTATTATTTAGGTTTTAGTTTATGTTTTTATTTTATTTTATTTTTTATTTTATTTCAATTTAGATTATTTATTTATTTTATTTTTAGGTTTTATTTAGTTTAGGTTTAGGTTTTTTGCTTTTAGGGTTTAGGGTTTTTTTTGTTTAGGGTTTAAGGTTTAGGTTTTAAGGTTTAGGGTTTAGGGTTTAACATTTAGGGTTTTTGAAGGTTTAGGGTTTAAGGTTTACAATTTAGGGTTTTTTATTTTTATTTAATTTATTTTTAATAGAGAACAAATTCAGATTCAATATTTCTTCTTTTGTTTATTTAGTTTATTTTTTAGGTTTTTTATTTTTAAGATTATTTTATTTTTTTAGTTTAATTTAGGTTTTTATAAATTTTGTTTATTTTATTTTGTTTTTAGTTTTCCTTTTAAGTTTACATTTTATTTTATTTTTTATTTTTATTTAGTTTTAAGTTTCTTTATTTATTCTATTTTTAAGTTTTATTTAGTTTAGGTTTTAGTTTTTAGGTTTTTATGGTTTAGGCTTTTAGGGTTTAGGGTTTTAGGGTTTAGGGTTTAGGGTTGGGGTTTTGTGTTTAAGGTTTAGGCTTTAGTCTTTAGGCTTTAGGGTTTAAGGTTTTAGGGTTTAGGGTGTAGGGTGTAGGGTTAACTTCGAGTTTTGGGTTTAAGGTTTAGGGTTTAGGCTTTAAGCCTTAGGGTTTTTAGGGTTTACGGCTTAGGATATAGAGTTAGTTTAGGGTTTAAGGTTTAGGCTTTTGGAGTTTATCGTTTACCATTTAGGGTTTAGGGATAGGGTTAGGGTTTAGGGTTTAGAGTTTAGAGTTAGTTTAAGGTTTAGGGTCTTTTGGGCTTAGGGTTTAGGGTTAGTTTAAGATTTAGGGTTTAGAATTTTTTAGGGTTTAGGGTTTAGGGTTTTATGATTTAGGGTTTAGGGTTTAGGGTTTTGGGGCTTAAGGTTTAAGGTTTAGAATTTAGGGTTTAGAGTTGTAGGTTTAGGGATAGTTATAGGGTTTATGGTTTAGGGATTAGGTTTTATTTTATTTATTTTATTTTTTATTTTTAGTTTTTTTTTTAAATTAAGTAAACAAGTAGGTTTAGGTTTATTTAGTTTATTTTATTTTTCATTTTGATTTAGGTTTATTTTTATTTTATTTTATTTTTATTTAGTTTATTTTATTTATTTTAATTTAGGTTTTTAATTTTAGTTTATTTTTTAGGATTAGGTTTAGGTTTAGGGTACTTTTTTAGTTTAGTTATATTTTTATTTTATCTTTTAGATTTAGGTTTTATATTTTATTTTTAGGTTTAGGTTTAGGGTTTTATTTTATTTTTTAGGCTTTGGTTTTAGGTTTTTATTTTAGATTTATTTTTATGTTTTATTTTTTATTTTAGGTTTAGGTTTATTTTTAGTTTATTTTATTTTATTTAGTTTAGGTTTAGGTTTAGGTTTAGTTTATTTTAGGTTTAGGTTTAGGTTTAGGTTTTATTTATTTTAGTTTAGGTTTAGGTTTATTTTATTTTTATTTTAGTTTTAGGTTTTTTTTTTACTTTAAGGTTTAGGTTTTATTTTTTATTTATTTTAGGTTTATTTTAAGTTTATTTTTTTGGTTTAGTTTTTTAGTTTTATTTTATTTTATTTTAGGTTTGTTTTATTTTTACTTTAGGTTTAATGTTTATTTTATTTAAATTTTTAATTTTTTAGTTTAGTTTAGGTTTTTATTTATTATATTTTATTTTAGTTTTTATTTTTATTTTATTTTCTTTTTGGGTTTAGGTTTAGGTTTTAGTTTATGTTTTTATTTTATTTTATTTTATTATTTTATTTTGGTTTAGATTTATTTATTTATTTTATTTTTAAATTTTCTTTATTTTAGGTTTAGGTTTTCAGGTTTTTTAGGTTTAGGATTTAGGGTTTAGGGTTTTAGGGTTTTGGGTTTTAGGATTTAGGGTTTAAGGTTAGGGTTTAGTGTTTAGTGTTTAGGGTTTAGTGTTTAGGCTTTAGGGTTTAGGGTTAGCATAGGGTTTAGGGTTAGTTTAGGGCTTAGGGTTTAAGGTTTAGGCTTAAGGCTTTAGGCTTTAGAGTTTTTAAGGTTTAATGTTTAAGGTGTAGGGTTAGTTGAGGGTTTAATTTTTAGGGTTTTAGGGTTTAGGTTTTATGATTTAGCGTTTAGGGTTAGGGTTAAGGTTTAAGGTTTAGGGTTTATGGTTTAGGGTTTAGGGCTTATGGTTTAAGGTTAGTTTAGGGTTTAAGATTTAGGGTTTTTTATGGTTTAGTGTTTAGGGTTTAGGGTTTAAGGTTTTAGGGCTTAGGGTTTAGGTTTAGTTTAGGGTTTAGGGTTTAAGGTTTAAGGTTTAGGGTTTAGGGTTTAGGGTTTTTTAGGTTTAGTTTAAGGTTTAGGGTTTAGAGTTTTACTTTATGGTTAGTTTTAGGGTTTAGGGTTATGATTTTATTATTATTATTATTATTATTATTATTATTATTATTATTATTATTATTATTATTTTCATTTCTTAAAATTAACTAAACTAGTAGGTTTGGGTTTAATTAGTTTATTTTTATTTATTTTAGTTTATTTTATTTTTTTATTTTGATTTAAGTTTATTTTTGTTTTTATTTAGTTTAGTTTAATTATTTTAGGTTTATTTATTTTAGTTTAGGTTTTTTATTTTAGTTTATTTTTTAGGTTTAGGTTTTGATTTCGATTTAGGTTTATTTTTTAGTTTTGTTTTATTTTTATTTTATTTTTTGGTTTAGGTTTTATTTTTTATTTTTAGGCTTAGGTTTTATTTTTTATTTTTTTCGTGTTAGGTTTTAGATTTTTATTTTAGGTTTATTTTTAGGTTTATTGTTTAGTTTAGGTTTAGATTTATTTTTAGTTTATTTTATTTAGTTTAGGTTTAGGTTTTATTTGTTTTAGTTTAGTTTATTTTGGTTTAGGTTTAGGTTTATTTTCTTTTGTTTATTTTATTTTTATTTTAGGTTTTCATTTATTTTTAGTTTAGGTTTAGGCTTTGATTTATTTTATTTTTATTTTAGGTTTAGATTTTACTTATTTTACTTTAGGTTTAGGTTTATTTTATTTTTATTTTAGGTTTAGTTTTTTTTTTAGTTTAGAGTTTTTTTTTTTTATTATTATTTAATTTTATGTTTTTTTTAGTTTGTATTTTATTTTCTTTTAGGTTTATTTTATTTTTATTTTAGGTTTTGATTTTATTTTATTTATGTTTTTATTATTTTGGTTAGTTTAGATTTTTACTTATTTTATTTTGTTTAGTTTTCATTTTTATTTTATTTTCTTTTTAGGTTTAGTTTTAGGTTTAGGTTTAGGTTTAGGTTTTAGTTTATGTTTTTATTTTAGTTTTATTTTTATTTTTTTGGTTTATACTTTTTATTTATTTTATTTTTAGGTTTTAATTAGTTTAGTTTTAAGTTTTTAGCTTTTTAGGGTTTAGGGTTAGTTTAGAGTTTAAGGTTTGGGATTTAGGGTTCAGGGTTTATGATTTAGGGTTTAGGGTTTAGGGTTTAGGGTTTTTAGGGTTAAGGGTTTAGGTTTTAGGTTTAGGGTTCACATTTTAGTTAAGGGTTTATGGTTTTTGATTTTTCTTTAATAGAGAACCAATTCAGATTCAACATTTCTTCTTTTTGATTTCATTTGCTAAGTAGCACACCAAGTTCTCTAAGACATAAGCGATGAGATAAATAAAAAATGAGTACGCATAGAGGAAATCAAAAACCCTAGATAACTAAAATCATCTCTACCGTAAAGACATTTTCATAAGCAGTAGATAGGATCGACCGTTCTTCAATTTCTCCAATTTCCAGAAGAACCACCCCGACCTCTCGAGTAGCGGGTTCCACCATCATATCCATGATCTCTTTCTCCGCCACCACCATTCATAGGGTTTAGGTTTAGGTTTAGGCATACTAAGTATAGGTTTATTTTTTAATTTATTTAGTTAGTTTAGGTTTAGGTTTAGGGTTTGGGGTTTAGGGTTTAGGGTTTAGGGTTAAGGTTTAGGGTTTAGGTTTTAGAATTTAAGGTTTTAGGGTTTGGGGTTTAGGTTAGGGTTTATGGTTTAGGATTTTTAAAGTTTAGAGCTTAGGGTTTAAGGTTATAGTTTTAGGGTTTAAGATTTACCGTTTAGGGTATAGGGTTTCGGGTTTAAGGATTTTTTTAAAAAAATATTAAGTAAACCGGTAGGTTTAAGCTTATTTAGTTTATTTTTTATTTATTTTAGTTTACTTTATTTTTTATTTTTATTTAAGTTTATTTTTTATTTTTATTTAGCTTAGTTTACTTATTTTAGTTTAGGTTTTTTATTTTAGTTTATTTTTTAGGTTTAGGTTTAGGTGTAGGTTTACCTTTTAGTTGAGTTTTACTTTTATTTTATTTTTTTAGGTTTAGGTTTTATTTTTTTATTTTAGGTTTAGGTTTAGGTTTTATTTTATTTTTTTAGGTTTATTTTTAGGTTTTATTTTTTAGTTTAGGTTTAGGTTTATTTTTAGTTTATTTTATTTTATTTAGTTTAGGTTTAGGTTTAGGTTTAGTTTATTTTAGGATTTGGTTTAGGTTTTATTTAGTTTAGTTTAATTTAGTTTGGTTTAGGATTAGGTTAATTTTCTTTTGTTTATTTTATTTTTATTTTAGGTTTTGGTTTTTTTTATTAGTTTTGGGTTTAGGTTTTATTTTTTATTTATTTTTATGTTTAATTTTAAGGTTTAGGTTTTTAATTAGTTTTTATTTTATTTTATTTTATTTTTGGATTAATTTATATTTATTTTACATTTAGTTTTTATTTTATTTAGGTTTTTTTTCTTAGGTTTATTTTCTTTTTCAGTTTAGTTTAGGTTTTATTTATTTTATTTTAGTTTATTTTATTTTATTTTAAGGTTTATGTTTTTATTTTATTTTATTAAGGTTTAAGTTTTATTTATTTATTTTATTTTTATGTTTTACTTAGTTTAGGTTGAGGTTTTTAGGTTTTTAGGGTTTAGGGCTTAAGGTTTAGGGTTTAGGGTTTAGTATTCAGGTAAGGTTTTAGGGTTTAGGGTTTAGGGATATGGTTTAGGGTTTAGGGTTTAGGGTTTAGTGCTTAAGCTTTAGGGTTTAATACTTTTAGGATTTAAGGTTTACGATTTTGGGTTTAGGGTTTAGGGTTTTGGCATTTGGGTTTTTAGTTTTTAGGGTTTAGGGTTTATGGTTAGTTTACGATTTAGGGTTTAGGGTTTTAAGGTTTAGGGTTTAGGGTTTTAAGGTTTGGAGTTAAGGGCTTAGGGTAGGGTTAGAGTTTAGGGTTAGTCTAGAGTTTAGGGTTTAGGGGTTAAGGTTTAGGGTTTAGGGTTTTTAAGGGTTTAGTGTTTAGGGTTTTGGGTTTAAGGTTGTAGGTTTAGGGTTTATGGTTTTTTTAAAAAAAATTAAGTAAACAAATAGGTTTAGGTTTATTTAGTTTATTTTTTATTCAATTTTATTTATTTTATTTTTTATTTTTATTTAGGTTTATTTTTTTATTTACTTTAGTGTATTTATTTTAGGTTTTTTATTTTAGTTTATTTTTTAGGTTTTGGTTTATGTTTATTTTTTTAGTTTAGTTTTATTTTTTTTTATTTTTTATGTTTATGTCTTATTTTTTATTTTTAGGTTTAGGTTTAGGTTTTAGTCTTTTATTTTAGGTTTATTTAGGATTTTTTTAAAGTTTAGGTTTAGGTTTATTTTTTGTTTATTTTATTTTATTTAGTTTAGGGTTTAGGTTTAGTTTATTTTTGGTTTAGGTTTAGGTTTTATTTATTTTAGTTTAATTTATTTTAGGTTAGGTTTATGTTTATGTTTATTTTGTTTATTTTAGGTTTAGGTTTTTTTATTTATTTTTAGGTTTTATTTTTAGGTTTAGGTTTTTATTCAATTTTTATTTTATTTAGGGTTTTGTGCCACCATCCTTCAAGATCTTTGATGGCAGTGGGAACCCAAGAAAATACACTACATAATTTAGAGTCGGCTGTTGTAACACAGGTGGCTGCAATGCACTTCTCTTCTACCTTTTTGTTAGCAGTCTCTCAAGTGTTGCATTTGATTGGTACGCCAAATTGCCCAACTGTTCGGTGAAGTCTTTTTGCTAAGTTAGAGGACCTCTCCATCAAGAGGTTTGCTGGAGCTCAGCAGAGGGTGATTATAGGTGACCTCATTATTGAAAAATAGAAACTCAACGAGTCCCTTGCTGACTACTTTCTCAAGTGGCGCAACTTGAGCATGAAATGTGAACCACAACTATCCCAACAGCATGCCTTTGAGATTCTTCTCAAGAATATCCAATGGCTCGGTCACCTTCATGATTCAAGGATTTACCATCAAAACATTCGAGAAATTAATTGATAAGGCGGCTAGCCTACAAGAAGAAGTCAAATAGTTCCCTTTCCCGACCAATCATCTAGGGCCAAGCTACAGAAGGTGTTTGAGAAGAAGCTGTGACAAGAGTGGATAGATGGAAGTAGCCAACCAGAGTTTAGTATGAGAGACTATGAGCTCAACAACCTCCTTGGCCACCTCTTCTTCCACCACCTCAGCCATCATACCGGCCACTGTAGCTGCCATAATGATCATTTCCACCACCTCAGCAGCCTACCCACCAATGGTATTCATATCCATCTCCAGGTAGCTACTTTCCACTTACTCTTATCGATAGATTGAATAAGCCATATTCATTCAAGATGGAGGAAGTTAGGAAAATATTTAAGAATCTCTTAAAGAAACCTAACTTTTAGTTACTAGAGCCTGAGAGGAGGAAGTGGGCAAGATGATCCTAGCTATTGCCCCTACCACGCATGTGTTAGGCCATGTCTTAAAAGGATTGTATTACTTTTAAGGACTAGCTTGAGCACACTATAAGTTATGAGCCATAGTTATCCCTAAGGAACACTTATTAGAACAACCATCCGCCTATTAGAGTAATTCCTTGGGGATACTATGATCCTCTTAAGACCAAAGAAAGTTAGGATATCTCCCTATCCCAAACCTCTAAGAAGATCATTTCTAAGATAAAGAAGCTTTCCTTCTAGGTGCCTGAAGTAGCTCAAACCTCCAACACCAAGGAAGGTTTGCTAGTTACAAAGGACAACTCAGGGAGGGTGACAGAAAGCATAGCAGATAGGATAGTCCAAGTCCTCCACCAAAGCTACCATTCTAGCTCCTCTTCCACCTGTAGGAGTAGTGTATCTATGGCTAAGGGAACTAAATCCCTTACTCCACTTACTTTATTTGATGTCTATCATATACCTCCACCCAAAAAGAAATTAATGAAGAAAGTGGATTCTACTTATATATTGTCTACTTCTAATGCTCTCGATTTTTTTCCTATTGAAAGCTCTTCAAGTCTAAATAAAAATAATAGCTTTAGTAGTTCTGATCCATTTTTTTCTGATTCAGATTCAGACTATCCTTCTCTGAATCAATCAAGTTTACCTCTTTAGATTTACTTAGAGTCAATTGACTTTGAGGATCCCATAAGAAAAGCTGTAGGTATGCCCAATGAGAAGGTAAAACTTTCCACAAGCTCATCATTCCAAGAATTCACTAAAGTCAACCTACGTAGTGGCAAAGTTTTACCTCCCAGGGTAACACCTCATGATAAGGGTAAGCAAGCCATTGGTTCTAGTAAGCAGATATCCCCTCCATAGGATGCTCCACCCATGGATATACTTATGGAGGACTGAGCTAGAGTTGATTACAATATCCTAGCTCACCTTAGAAATTTTCCAACTAAGTTAAGCATATATGACACCCTTGTCTTATCCAAAGAGATGAGGGAATCTCTAATTAGGGCCTTACTTGATCTAGAGATATGCTTAGCTTAACTAACCACTACTAAAGAGGAGGCATGCCACTCGAAGGACATCTTAAGAGTTACATTTAACGATGAAGACTTACTCCTAGGGACGACCGAGCACAATCGCCTCTTTACATTATAGTGGAAGTTGGCAGATACAGGCTATCCAGAGTTTTGGTTGACCTAGGTGTATCATTGAATAATATGAGTCTAAGAACCCTTGCCTACTTGAGGATCGACATCTACAAAAAGAAAGGATGATGTTAAGAGAATTTAATGAACAAGGCGAGAAGACCTTGTGGTGTTTATTTTTATGGATAATGCATCATGGGGGGGGTGTACTTTTGAGGTACAACATTGAGGTATGATGTACTATCTCAAAAGATAGAAGCATCACCATACAATGGACCTAATCACATAATAAAGACTCCTAGGGCATCATGGGTCTTCGAATGTACTTGAGATTTTTCCCCTACTTTACATGGACTAATAAAGTAAGGTTTATATTAAACAAGGTTCTTAAGTTCCCTATGGACCTCCATAGTTAATTACATCTTAGGAAATGAAATTTCTTAAGAATACTCTCGATTAAAGTAAACAATTATCATCTCCAAAGATTTTAAGGTTAGACTATCAAAGGATTGGTTGTATTTGGAAAATCAATTGGGAGAAGACTTATTTTTGGAATCCAAATGAAATAAGTAGGAAATGCTCATGAGCCTAGTGAACATTCCAATCTATCCTATGATTGGGCTTTATAATTTTGAAGTTGAGAAGATTTATATGTTTTGAGTTGAAAATTATTTAAATTACTAGGGCTTATAATCCACCAACACAAGGTTGTGGGAATGCCTAAGAGGTGAAGATTTATGCTCATAGCCCAAAGAAAATAGTTACCTCAGATCCTAAATCTTGGAAGTTTAGAGTTTACCTCTACAAGAGAGAATAAATTGTCTAACTTCTAGACTTTTAACTGCCTGGAGTGGCCGCCAGTTAACTCCTCCTACGATTTTAAAAACATGTAGTTTGGTCTTATGAATTACAAGATAGCTAGGGTAATTATTTAATTAGAAAGAGACTAAATTCTTAAATAAACTCCCTAAGAGACTAGAGCATGAGTGGCATAAGAATATGACTTAATCTATAGATGAAAAATCTTCTCAAATTTTATTTCATTTTAGACACAACATTTTGACAGAGGCTTTAGGATTTCTTATGCCTAAATGCTTGATGAAATAGGTTATGGATCAAATCAGCTAGAAGAAGGTGTTCTCCACCATATGCCCTCAAGTCAAGCATTCCTTTATTGTGGAAGAATAGATATCCTTCATGTTCGAGAGAGAAAGAATATGCATGCATGATGTGAAACATACAACCATACAACTAAGGGGTTGAAAAATCTTTTAATTATTTTATTTATTTCTTAGGTTTTATGATGAGGTTATGAGTTGTTTAAAATTTAGTTATGAGTTATTAGTTGGGTAGAAAAACTATTTTTATCCTAAGAGCCTAATCATATCCAGGCCCACATTAAAGCATCAATTATTTAAGAAACCATGAAAATCATGTCGTCCTAATGCACAATGTAAACATAACATCAAACAATTATATAAATTATCATAAAATAATAAAAGGCCGGTGTGGTCAGGTATCACCATACAATTTGAAGAGAGAAAAGATGAAAAAGCTACCATTATACAACCTAGAATATAAAGAATAATTATAATTGTAGTTATGTGGGTTTTCTTCATATCTCCATGATTTGGTTCCTTCTTTGATTTGGATGGTGCTTGAAAGGCATCACTAGACAAAGCCTGCCACTTCTCATTCTAATCTCTCATAACACCAACCATAATTCTATTGCAAATTAATTTATGTGAGAAAAGTAAATCTAACTACATGCAAAATAGAGGGCTATAAATATAATCCCATCATTTATATTTTGGACTTAACCCACATGGGTAACCCCATTCAACTTGATTATGGTTAAGGATTTAAGCAACCTCAAGAAAGTTCTACATTTATTTTAAGCATCCCTTAAGCATATTCCCCTGCAAAAAACATGATTAGGCTAATATTGTCCTATCATCTAATCTACAAAGCATACACCCTAGCTAAATATAAATATAATCCCAAGCAGTTGCATTTATAATTTGGACTTAACACCCTACACATGGGTAACTAAGCCCACCTGTCCTAACTTGGATTATGGTTAAGGATTTAAGCAACCTACAGAAAGAGCATTCACATTTATTTTTAAGCATCCCTTAAGCATATTCCCTGCAAAAAACATGATTAGGCTAATATTGTCCTATCATCTAATCTACAAAGCATACACCCTAACATCCAATCTAAAATAATACAATATAAAAAAACCATACAACACATCATGCATTATCTTAACTTAGAGCTAGTGGTGACTTAATTCTAATGTGTGTATTAAGGCTTGGTGTGGTAAGTCTCATAGTATTAGTGTTGTATTTTCTAAGTGTAGAAGGATTCAATTTAACATGAAAGGTTGATTTCAGTTGAAGTAGTTTAATTGATTTGAAATTTTAATTTGTGTTTTTTTGTTTCATTTATTACACTTAGCAACTAAGTGATATAAAGAGAGAAAGAGCATTACTCTCTTTCATTCCTACCTTAAGTCACTTTCTAAAGTATATTAATTTCATTTAGTTCTCTTTAGTGAATGGATTATTAAATGATTTAATTAATCCTAAACTTAGGCTCACTTTAAATAATCCTATTCAAAATGAAAGGAATCTTAAGATTAATTTAATTGAATTACTATAACATGCCATATATTAAATCATTCCATTCCATCACATGTAATATGCATATGATTTAATCCTAAGTGTATCTATACATGCGATATATTTTAGCACACTTAAATGATGAATGTATGTATATGTTTAGAATTTATATTTTATTTGATTGAATCATTTAAACATATTAATTTAAAACTTTATCCAAAATATTATGCAAAATGACATAAGAATGAAATTAAATAGGCATGCTTATTAAACCATGAAAGTGATGTAATCAAATGACCTCCACGCGTTAAAGTCATATTCTCGGGATGTTTAGACTATATACCCATTTACATTCAAATGTATGTAAATTCATATACATGAACATAAGAAGCAAGATCTAAATCATATGGCTAATTAATTCAACTACTTAGTCAAATATGAATGCATGCAATTTTAATGTAAAATGGAATTTTTATTTAGTAATCACATATACATATACATGTACAAAGATATAGGCAAGTACATGTAGTTGTCAAACCAGGGAAGTAAGGTAATCAAATAACCTCCTTGGGGCTAACTAAAGCCTTATATTCTCGGGATGTCTAGACTATATACTTGGTTTTCTTGGACACACATGGATGTATACATAAATGAGGGAAAGAAAACTATGCAAAGATTGTATATTTTTTGATTGAATCATTTATATGTATGAATTAAAGCTCTATCAAAATTCTAATGTTGAAATATATAAGAATGAAATCAAATGGGTACGCATTGATAAACCAAGGAAGTGAGGTAATCAAGTGACCTTCTTGGGGCTAATTAAAGTCTCATGTTTCCAAGATGTCAAGACTATATACCCATTATCATTCAATCTTATATAAATCAACACATGAATAGAGGAAAGAGAACTCAACATTCATACACTTAAGCCATAAGCACATGCATTTCTTATGTATTCATAACTAGCATCATAACACATTATTATTCATTTATAAGCTTTTGAAAAATACATTTGGATTTAATAGTGATAATAGCCACACATATATTAAATTAAATCAACACATGCAAGCATACATAAAGGAAATCCATTTTATTTTACTTGATTTTGAAAAGATGGATGCATGAATTCAAATGACATACCAAATTTAACATGATTGGAAAGAGGACTCAAATTATGAGCTTCATTTAACCAAACTAGTTCTTAAGGATAATCAAATCAAATAAGATTATCTAAAGCAAACCAAAACCTCTTTATTAATTATGTTTTGGATTTTGTTTGATTTAAAGAGGAGAAGAGATATCATCACTTGCTATTTTAAACCCATTATCATATTAGTGATTTGATTTAATTTAAGGAAATGTAATTAAGTTGATTTTATGGGTCAATTAAGTTGAACCCGTAATTAGATAAATTAATTACCCTCACCTATGTCACCTTAAAGTAATTAACTAAGTAATTATGAGCCAACATGATATGCATGGAAAATAAACTTGCAATGATCCTAGGAAATAAAAGGGCCTAATGCAATTGGCTCATGATTAATATTTAATTAGATTAAGGGACTTAATTAATTACTCTTATAGTTTTCCCACACATGTGGACTAACCATAATTTCATTAAACTCCTTAAGGTTATTAAACACCTAAAGATTTACCCCATGATGTAATTAATTAAGGTCTCATGTGATTATGATTTCAATTTGATTAAGTGATCTATTTAATTAGTTAAATCTTAATTAATTTCATTTTAAAAAAGGTGAAATGAACTTAAGGATAGGGGTCCCAACCCTATTCCTTAGTTCACTTGCTATTAAATAATGATTACTAAAATTAACTAACCAATTTATTACTGTTCATAGGATTAATTAATCATTAATTAACTTAAAAGAGTAGTTAAAGTTTAATTAGTCAATTCTCTATTTAAGTGAGCAATAAATCCTAAGAAAATCATGGGAGGTAGAGGTCATCCCATTAAATTATCCCACAAAATTTGGGATTAATTGCTCAAGTAATTAAGCTAATAAATTTTGTAATTAAACCTAATTACTGCTCAAAATTAGTAAAGATCATTTTAATTAATTCTCCTTTGAAATACATTTAAAATAAGTATTTCATTTTTTTATTTCTTTATGATTTTTTATGATTTTTAGAAGTTTCAACCATTAAAAAATGATTAATTAAGCCTAATTAAAGTCTAATCCTCTTGGCGCCATGTGGTGCACTAACATTGCACGCTTTTTGTGTGGCACTGTGAGAGTGGCTATTTAAAACTTATCTGACTCAGTTCCTACATGATGGCAGTGGACTCACTTTCTCATCCACTATCCAATCTAAGATTAGACGGCTATGATTAATCCCTACATGGCGGAGGATCTACTCACGACCGTCCATTCCAATCACGAGGAACGGGTGGTGCGTGATCTAATGTCATGTGAGTGAGGGAGAATGGAGTCCATTCATCATTGCTCACTTGATCTGAGCTTACCTGAGCTCAGATCAACTCCAAAAAGATTCAACACCTTCACAACATTGATCAGAGGTGATTCAATAGTCAAGACCACATGAGATGCAAGTTTTATTCAAAAAGCTCCAACCCATTTTTCCCTAAAGATTAATTTTGGAAGCATACATCATCAAGCTCAAGATCGATGGCTTAAATGATTGAGGAAGCTTCATCTAGTGGAGATGAAGCTCTGTTGAGTAGAAATTAGATCAATTCCTTGACCTTCGCTTAGAAGGCCATGAACCGATGATTTGGAGCTCAGCTTTGATCGAAGTCCCACCACCGATGCTTGAAAATCTTGGGAGATAGTTTGTTATTGCTCGATGAGGCCTAGGGAAGGTGCGTGCAAAGTTCAATTGAGTTTGATGGAGAAATGGAGAAGTTAGGTCAGAAATTAGAGTGTCCTATTTTGAGATGGATGGGAATGGCATTTTATGATCGAGGAACAAACTTAAGAGCTTAGGAATGGCTTTAACGGCTCATCTTGGGTAGCTAGGCTCGAGGAATGATTTTGTGTGTGTTTGAGTGGAAATGAGGGGTGTATACCCCTTTCATCTTGATCAATCAGGGATCAGTTTGGCTATGGCCATCTAGCCATCTCGTGACTTGTGGCAGGAGGTGAGTTGGCTCGGCTTGGTTGGTTGAAGGTGTGGAGGTGGCTGCTAATGAGGAATCATGGGTGTCCTTGGGTTTCAAATGCTTCAATGGAGAGGGTGAGGTAATTTCACCTCCCATGGGTCATGGCAGACCCAACCACCCCTTGGGTTAGGTTGGGTAGTGTCCTAGGTGCCTAGGTGGACTATTGGGAGAGTACCAAGTTGCCAAGAATAGAAATGACCACTTACATGGGTGATTTGTCTCATGTGATGCCTTTCACCCCATGGTAGAATGATCATTTGGAATTGGATATGATTTGGACAGATTTGAAATGAGCCAAAAGTGGGTTAGCCCAAATTTTAAGTCAATTGGAGTTGATTTGGTTAGGTTTGGCTTAATTTGACTCATTTAGATCAAATTGGGTTAGGTTGGGTCAAGTTGACCAATTGGTCAAATTGGGTCAAACCAAGAATTTGGTCAGTCCATATGATCATTTGGGATGTTTTGGTTTAATTGGTTTGGTTTAGTTCGACTTAGATTTGATTTTGCCTCATTTGAATTCATTTGGGTCAAATGGGTTAAGTTAACCAATTTGACCAAATTGGCCAAATTAGCTTGGGTTGGGCATTTGTTTGGGTTTAGTTGACAATTGAAGATGATTGTAGGATTTGGTTTCAATTAATTTAGATTTAGTTTTGATTTGGGCCAACTTGAACCTCAATTTTGGGCTAAGTAGGTCAATTGGGTTCAATTAGGTCCAATCATGGCTTTGGTCAAGTTCAACAATCAATTTGTATTGAACTTGAGCCATTGGTTGTAATCAATCTGGTTTATATTTTGATTTGACCTAATTTGGTCTTTTAAGTGAATTTGGGTCAACTTGGGTCAAGAAAGCCAATTGGGTTTGGTTTGACTCAATTGAAAGTCAAGTCATATTCAAATATTGATTTAGATTTGGTATGAATCATTGGTTTCTTGGGATTTGGCTTAGGTTGCAATTTGGCTAGTTTGGGTTCATATGGGTTAAGGGGTTGACTTGATCAAATGACCAAGTTGACTTGGTTTGACTAAATTTATGATAATTAATCAACCAAGGGTAATCAACAATCATGATGGGAGGTTTTGATGGGGTTGGTTCAATCAAATTTGGGTAGGATTAGAACTTGGCTCAAATAGATCAAATTGGCCACTATAGGTCAAGTGGACCAATTGGGTTTAGTTGGCTTGATTTTGGGTTAGGTTTGATTTAGTTGAGTTTATATATGGATTTGGGATTGATATATAAATTCAATTGTAATTGGGTTAGGTTCAAATGGGTTTTGGTTCATTTGAATATTTCAAGTCAATAGGGGAGTTTGACTTGGGTTAATTTTGGTTTGACTTGATGATTGTAAATTTATATTTGTGAATATGATTGAAGGTATGATTGATTCATGGGAAAATCAATTGAATTTGGTTTTGGAATTAAGGAATTTGGCTAAGTCCATGGAGTTGGGTCATGTGGCTTAGGTTTGGATTTTGATTTGTCGATTTAGTTTTGATGATTTAAATGTATATTTCATTTAAATTTGTGAGGATGATTGAAAATTTGATTGATTTGAGAAAATCAATTGAGTTTGACTTGATTTGGATTAATATTTGGCTAAGTCCATGGGATAGGTCATATGGCTTAAGAAGGGTTTTGATTTAGTTTGATTTAGTTTTAATCATTTCAATGTAGATTTGATTTATATTTAAAAATATGACTGAAGATATAAATTTAATATGAGAAAATAAATTGATTATGGATTTATTTGGATTAAGATTGCCTGCTAAGTCCGTGAGATATGTCATATGGCATAGGAAGGGTTTCAAGTTTGGATTTGATCAAGGGCTTCAATCATTTGGTTTTGGAATTTGGGTTTAGATTTAGATTTGGATTTGATGTTTGAGTTGAACTTGAGGTTGTTTGAGAAGGTGAACATGGATTAGATTTGGGTTGTAAGGTAGGTGGATTATCATAATCCCTAAGGCATAACCTAATCCTATGTTTAACCCATCTAAATCTTTAGGCTTAGGTTAAGTGTTTACCTAATTGTTAAAAGTGTCTTATGATTAGAAAAGTCTTAGTGTTTAGAAGACTCTTAAGTCTATGATGGAAGTTGAATCTGCACTCCAAAGTGAGGTCAATAGCCTTAGGCTAAGTGTTGCCCTTGGAGATAGATGATTGACTGGCCGTTCCACATTATAGACTCGAATACATCTTTCAATGCTTTGATTCGGAGACCATGGATACATGAGAACAGTATAGTTCCATTTTCTCTACATCTGCGCATGAATTTTATGAGAGGTGGGATTGTCTAATGTGTCAAAGGAGATCACAAGCCATTTACAATTCACGAGGTCAACATATATGAGGATGTGGATTACTACCTCCCTCAAAAATCAACAAGTCTATTCTCACAAAATTGACCAAAGTTCAAAAATAAAAGAAAAGAAAAAGAAAAAGAAAAAGTAAAAGAAATTGAAAAAGAAGATGAAAAGGAAAGAGAAAATGACAAAGAAAATAAAAGGGAGCGAAAATAGACTTAGATGAGAGAGTGGAGCCTTAAATTAAATTCCACTCACGCTTGTTACCCATTCAACATATGGGGACCTCCACCTGGGTAGAGGAAGAGAGGCGACCTAGGGTGGAAAACCTCATTATTGTCCACCCAATAGAAGATATGTCCTAGCTATAAGGAGTACAACTATTATTCTTATTTACTTAGAATCTAGTTCATAGGATGAGTCTTATATGGTTAGCACACCAGCCAGCTCTTCACAGCAGTAGATTCCCTTGGAGGTGACACTTGAGCCAGATAGCGAAGAAGGCCAGGTTCCAAAGCAAAGCATAAGTGTATCCAAGTCTACAAGTGAAATAGTTAGGCATCAGTTGAGAACCTTAGCTCTAACCCCACTTTCCTGTCAAAAAGCTGAGGGTTTGGTAGTTAAGGAAGCCCCTAATTCATCCATAGGTGTGAAGACTCAGAGGTTCTTTTTGGGAGCATCATCCTCAAGATATGAAGTTGATGTAGAACTTGAGGATGATTCATATAAAGATTTAATAGAATTACCTTTTGATTTGTACTTGCCTTATGTTAATAATTTAGCAAAGAAAGGGTTAAGCCCACATACTTGGTCAAAGTATAGGTTAGACTACTTCGAAAGAATATGGAAGAACAAATGCAACAGCTCTCAATTAAGACCAAAACTAGGATTCGGTACAATGGTTCCATTCGATGATGATGATTACTGCTTAGTCATCACCAATCATTTGGAACCTAATATGTTCTTTTGAAATCATATTAACCCATATGAGGAGTTGTGCTTAGAAACTTCAGATGATCCAGATGATTTTGAAGTCAAAGATGCACTGCCAGAGTTTTATGAAGAGATCTAGTCAACCATCGACAAGCTCAAGGAAATCAACCTAGGAACTGAAGAAGATCCACACATGACATACATCAATTTTTTGTTGAATGAAATTGAAACTAATACTTAGTTAGACTATTGACTGAGTTTAAGGACTGCTTTGGATGGTGCTATTAAGATATGCATGGATTGGCTCCTGACGTAGAGGTCCATAAACTAGTAATAGAGCCTACTGCTAACTCTATCAAGCAAGCTTCTAGATGCATGTGAATAGACATAGAACAATAGGTCATTTATGAGGTCAAGAAACTGATTAATGATGGCTTCATTCGAGAAGAAAAATACCTAAGCTCATCATCCCGCTTAAGAAAAATAATGATAAAATTCACATATGCATCAATTTTAGGGACTTAAATAAGGCATGTCCAAAAGATGAATTTTCACTACCAATCCCCAAGTTGATGGTAGACATTGCCAAATAAAGATGGACCCTAAAGATGAAAGAAACATTGCTTTTAGAACCCACAATCAAAATTGATTGCTATAATGTCATGCCTTTCAACCTTAAAAATGCTGGTGCTACATAACAGCGGGCTATGACTTGAATCTTGATGAACTTATTCATCATCGCTCCTCCCACCTCCAAAACCACCACTACTCACCACCACCTCCATATCGACTAGCACCTCTAGATCCCCCACCACCACTATGATAATAGTCGCCTCCACCTTTGCCTCTGTCGTTAGATATAGATTGAGCCTAGTTGACGGTGATGTTCCTACCATTAAGGTACTACCCATTCATAGTGTTTAGGGTTAGTTTAGGGTTAGTTTAGGGTTAAGGGTATAGGGTTAGTTTAGGGTTTAGGGATTAGGGTTAATTTAGGGTTTAAGGTTTGTGCTGGTTTAGGGTTTAGGGCTTAGGATTTAGGGTTTGTTAGGGTTTTAGGGTTTGGTTTAGGGTTTAGGGTTTAGGGGTTTATCATAGGGTTTAGGGTTTTTAGGATTAGGGTTTAGGGTTTTAGGGCTTTTTAAAAAATTAAACCAAGAGTTTAGGTTAATTTATTTATCTTTTATTTATTTGAGCTTATTTTCTTTTCTTTATACTTAGGTTTATTTTTATTTTATTTATTTTTTAGTTTATTTATTTTAGGTTTATTTTATTTTAGTTTAGGTTTTATTTTAGTTTATTTTTAGGTTTGTGTATTTTTTAGTGAGTTTTATTTTTATATTGTTTTTTTTAGGTTTAGATTTTAGGTTTTATTTTTAGTTTATTTTTTTTCATTTTTTAGTTTGGTTTAGGTTTATTTTAGTTTATTTTATTATATTTAATTTAGGATTAAGTTTAGGTTTTATTTATCTTAGTTTAGTTTATTTTAGTTTAGGTTTAAGTTTTTTTTATTTTTTTATTTTATTTTTATTTTAGGTTTAGGTTTTTTATAGTTTAAAGTTTAGGGTTTAATTTTCCTTTATTTTTAAATTTATTTTTTAGATTTAGATTTTTTAAGTTTTTATTTTATTTTAAGTTAGCTTTAATTATTTTTATTTTACGATTAGTTTTTATTTTATTTAGATTTTTATTCTTAAGTTTATTTTATTTTTTAGTTTAGTTTAGGTTTTTATTTATTTTATTTTTTATTTTATTTTATTTTATTAGGTTTAGCCCATTTAGGTTTTATTTATATTATTTTTATTTTATTTAGGTTTAGTTTTATTTAATTTATCAGGTTTATTTAGTTTTGGTTTAGATTTAGGTTTGTGGAGGGTTTAGGGAGGGGTCAAGACTGAGGACAAGGGTAGGGCTCAGGTTGTGGCTCAGGATTATGGCTCAGGGCCAGGTTTAGTTTAAAGATTTAAGCCTGCTTTGGAGGGCTCAGTAGGGTAGTAGGGTTGGCCTAGGTTTAGGTAGGAGGTTAAGGCCAAGAGGGTTAAGGGCCTGGGTAGGATCTGGTTTAGGGTTTAAGGTTTAGCTCAGTGGACGAGTTTTAAATTACAAAACATAAGTTTTTTAGTTTAATTTTATATTTATTTTTTATATTTTATATTCTTTATTTTATTTATTTTTAGGTTTATTTTATCTTAGCCTTTAATTTTAATTTATTGTTGTTTAGCTCAGTTTATGATCATTTTTTATTTTAGTTTTTTTTTTGGTAGTTTTATTTTTTTATTATTTTAGGTTTACAATTTAAGTTTTATTTTAGGTTTATTTTAGGTTTAATTTTAGTTTAGGATCAGTTTATTTTAGTTTATTTTATTATTTAGTTTAACTTGTTTAGTTAGGGTTTAGGGTTTAGGGGTATGGTAGGGCTCAGGTTTAGGGTTTGTGGGTTTAGGGTTGCAGGTCAGGTTACTTTTAGGCTTGTTTGGGTTAGGGTTAAGGGTTTTTTTAAAAAAAACAAACAAACGACAGTCTGGTATTTTATTTAGTTTATTTATTTTATTTTATTTTTTTTTTTATTTTATTTTATTTATTTTTTATTTAGTTTGGTTTACTTATTTTAGTTTTATTTATTTTATTTTAGGTTTTTTTTTACTTTAGTTTATTTTTAGGGTTAAGTTTATTTTCTATTTGCATTTTATATTTATTTTATTTTTAGGTTTAGGTTTTTTTTTTAAGGTTTATGTTTTTATTTTATCTTTTAGTTTTATTTTAGGCTTTATTTTAGGTTTATTTTAGGTTTTATTTTTATTTTAGGTTTATGTTTTTCTTTAGTTTATTTTCTTTTATTTAGATTAGGTTTTAGTTTAGGTTTAGTTTATTTTAGGTTTAGGTTTAGGTTTTCTTAAATTTAGTTTAGTTTATTCTAGTTTTAGTTTTATTTTATTTTATTTTTTTTTATTTTAAGTTTAGGTTTTTTTTAAGTTTATGGTTTAGGTTTTATTTTTTATTTAATATTTATTTTTATTTTAGTTTATTTTATGTTTAGGTTTTATTTAGTTTTGTTTTATTTTATTTTATTTTTATTTTATGTTTAGTTTTATTTTATTTTGGTTTATATTTTTGTTTTATTTTATTTTATTTTTATTTTATGTTTAGTTTTATTTTATTTTGGTTTATAATTCTTAGGTTTTTATTTATTTTGAGTTTAGTTTAGGTTTCTATTTATTTTATTTTAGTTTTTTTTATTTTTTTTATTTTATTTTTAGGTTTAGGTTTAGATTTACTTTAGGTTTTTATTAATTTATTTATGTAGGTTCCTTTATATTATTTAGGTTTTATATAGTCAGTTTAGGATTTAGGTTTAGGGTTTAGTGGCCCAGGGCCCAGGTCTGGGTCTATGGTCAGGGCTCATGGTTTAGTGTCAGCTTTAAGGTTTAGGGTTTGGGCTCAGGGCCAGGGCCTGTGGGTCAGAGTGTGGTAGGTCAATAGTGGTATGGAGAGCATGGTTGAGCTCAGATTTAGGGCCTAGTTTGAGGCTGTTTTGGTTGTGGCTCAGTGGATTTAGTGTCAGAGGTTAGGGTCAGGGAATTTTAGGGTTTAAGATTTAGGGTTTAGGATTTAGGGTCAGAGTGTGGTTAGGGTAGGTTTTTAAGCAAACCGGCATGTTTAGTTTATTTAGTTTTATTTTTTATTTTATAGTTTATTTTATTTTTATTTTATTTAGGTTTATTTTATCCATTATAGTTTAGTTTATTTATTTTAGTTTAGGTTCATTTTAGTTTATTTTAGGACTAGGTTCATGTTTATGCTTATTTTAGTTTAATTTTATTTTGATTTTATTTTTCGTGGTTTAGGATTTATTTTTTTTATTTTTTTGGTTTAGTTTTATTTTATTTTTTTTAGGTTTAGGTTTTATGTTTCAGTTAGGATTATTTTAGGTTTTATTTTGTTTATTTTATTTTATTTAAATTAGGGTTTAGGTTTAGTTTATTTTAGACTTAGGTTTAAGTTTTATTTAGATTAGTTCATTTAGTTTAGTTAGGTTTTTATTTTATTTTATTTGTTTTTAGGTTTAGGTTTTATTTTTTTGTTTAGGGTTAGGTTTTATTTCTAATTTTTTTTGGTTTTATTTTAGGTTTATGTTATTTAGTTTTCTATTTTATCTTAGTTTATTTTATATTTATTTTATGTTTAATTATTTTACTTAGTTTTATTTTAGGTTATTTTATTTTTTTTTAGTATAGTTTAGGGTTTTATTATATTTTAACCTAGTTTTATTTTATCTTATTTTATTTTATGTTTAGGTTTAGGTTTGGGTTTAGGTTTTATTTATGTTTTTTATTTATTTATTTATTTTATTTATGGTTTCTTATTTAATTTATTTTAGGTTTTATTTAGTGCATAAGTCTTAGGTTTTAGTGGTTTAGTGTAGGGTGGGGTTTGGGTTGGTATGGTAGGCCTAGTGTGTAGGGTTTAGGTTTAGGGTTTAGGGTTTAGGGTTTAGGATTTAGCTTTAGGTTTGGGGTCCCAAGGCCTGGGTTAGATTTAGGGTCAGCTTTGGGTTAGTTTTGGTTAGGGTTTGGTTTCTATTTTTAATTTCTTTTTTATTTTAAATTAAGCAAAGTCAAAGTTTATGTTTATTTTATTTATTTTATTTATTTTAGTTTATTTTATTTTATTTTATTTTTATTTTATTTTATTTAGTTTAGTTTATTTATTTTAGGTTTATTTTAGTTTAGGTTTTATTTTAGTTTATTTCTTAGGTTTATGTTTTAGGTTTTTTTACTTTAGTTTTATTATGTTTAGGTTTTATTTCATTTTAGGTTTAACTTTAGGTTTTATTTTATTTTTTTTAAGTTTAGGTTTTGAAGTTTATATTTACGCTTATTTAGTTTAGATTTAGGTTTATTTTATTTAGGGTTTAGGTTTAGTTTTAGGTTTATTTTATTTTATTTTTAAGTTTTTTTAGTTTAGGGTTTAGGTTTTATTTTATTTATTTTTTAAGTTTTATTTTTATGTTTATTTTTTTTTTGGTTTAGGTTTTTTATTTATTTTAATTTATTTTATTTTTTTTGCTTTATTTTATTTTTATTTTAGGTTTGGGTTTTATTCTATTTAAATTTTTTTATTTTTATTTAAGTTTAGGATTTTATTTATTTTATTTTAGTTTAGTTTTAATTTTTTATTTTATTTTCTTTTTAGGTTTAGGTTTAGGTGTTTATGTTTTTTTTTTAATTATATTTTGCTTTAGGTTTTTTTATTTATTTTATTTTTAAGTTTTATTTAGTTTAAGTTTATGTTTTAAGCCTTTTAGGGTTTAGGGTTTAGGGTTTGGTTTGAGTTTAGGGTTTAGGGTTTAGGATAGGTTTAGGGTAGGTTAACTAGTTTAAGTTTTTGGGATTTTAGGGTTTAGGGTTTAGGGTTTAGAGTTTAAGGTTTAGTGTTTATAAAGTTTAAGGGTTAGAGTTTAGCTTTTAGGTCTAGGGTTCAAGTTTTAGTTTAAGGTTAAGGGTTTTTATTTCTTTTTAATAGAGAATAAATTCAAATTCAACATTTCTTCCTTTTGATTTCATCAAAAAAGTAACACACCAAGTTTTCTAAGACACAAGCGACAAGATAAAGAAATAATGAGCACGCATAGAGCAAATTAAAAACCTTAGATAACTAGAGTCGTCTCTACTATAAAGACACCACTCTATAGACAACGATCGATCGATCATTCGCTTTCTAATTCCCAAACCACCCGACCTTTCAGTAGCGGATCCGCCATCATATCCACGATCTCCCTCCACACCACCATCATCCCATTGCTCCTCAAGCCTTCATAACCATCACTGTTCTGACCGCAACCATCATATCCACCGATCTCAGATCCCCACCACCACCGATAATCACGCCTCCGCTTCTCTCCACCTGATCCGAGCCCGGTTGAAAGTGATGTTCCCGCCAACAAGGTCCCATCATTCTTAGGTTTATTATGTTTTAGGGTTTAGGTTTATTTTTTAATTAATTTAGTTACTTTAGGTTTAGCTTTAGGTTAGGTTTAGGGTTTAGTGTTTAGGTTTAGGGTTTAGGTTTTAGGTTTCAAGGTTTAGGTTTAGGATTTAGGTTCTGCCTAGAGTTTAGGGTTTTAATGTTTACAACCCAGGTTTAAGGTTAGGTCAGGGTCATACAGGGCCTAGAAGTGCCCAGGATGGGCTGATCAGAGGTGGTATGGTAGGGTCCAAAGTCAGTGAGAGGTTGTGATCAGTTTTAGGGCCCAGAGCCTGTGGCCTGGACTCCAGGTTTAGGCCCAGGCCCAGGTTTAGAGTGAGCCCAGTTTCAGCCTCAGGATAGGAGGCCTGGCCCAGGCCCACTGCCAGTGGCCCAGCCTCAGCCTGAGTAGCCCCAGGAAGCCTGGTCAGTGGAGCCCAGAACCCAAAAGCCTGGGCTGGAGGGCCCAGGGTCTGGGGCCCATGGTCAGGGCCTAGCCCAGGCCCAGGTTTAGGTCAGTTAGGTTTAAGATTTAGGGGTCATTAGCCCAGCAGTTTTATGGTCATGGTGTGGCTAGGATTCAGGGTTTAGGTTTAAGGGTTAGGTTTAGGGTTAGGTCAGGTGGCTTAAGGTCAGGTTTGGTTAGGTTAGTTTAGTTTGTGCCTAGTTAAGATCAGATTTGGTTAGGTTTTTTTTAAAATTCAAGTCAGGTCTAGGATTATTTATTTTATTTTTATTTATTTTTATTTATTATATTTTTATTTTATTTCATTTATTTTTTATTTTTATTTATTTATTTTAAGTTTATTTATTTTAGTTTAAGTTTTTTTTAATTTAGTTTGTTTTGGGTTTTTTATATTTATCTTTAGTTTAGTTTTATTTTAATTTTATTATTTAGGTTATTTTTTATTTTAATTTTAGGTTTAGGTTTTATTTTATTTTCTTAGGCTTATGTTTAATATTTTAATTTTAGGTTTAGTTTTAGGTTTTATTTTTATTTTAATTTTAGGTTTATTTTTAGTTTATTTTATTTTATATCATTTAGGGTTTAAGTTTAGTTTATTTTAAGTTCAGGTTTTATTTATTTTAGTTTAGTTTATTTTATTTTATATTTTATTTAATTTAGGTTTAGATTTTATTTTATTTTTTAGATTTTATTTTTTATTTTATTTTTAGGTTTTATTTTTATTTATTTTATTTTTATTTTATTATTTATTTTATTTTATTTTATTTTTATTTTAGGTTTATTTTATTTTTTAGTTTAGTTTAGATTTTTTTTATTTTATTTTAATTTATTTTTATTAGTTTATTTTATTTTATTTTTAGATTTAGGTTTAGATTTTAGTTTAGGTTTTTATTTTATTTTATTTTATTTATGTTATTTAGGTTTAAGTTTTTTATTTATATTTTTATGTTATAATATTTAGGTTTTAGTTTTTAGGGTTTAGGTTTAGGAGGTTTGTGGTAGGTCAGGTGTTTGTGGTCTGGGTTTAGCCTAGGGTCAGTGTGGCCTGGGCTCTCAGCTTTAGTTAGCCTAGGGTCAGCAGGGCCTTGAGTCCAGGGCCTGAGGTTTAGGGTTTAGGATTTTATAATAGGGCCATGGTGGTAGGTTTAGGGTTTAGTGGTCAGGTTTAGTGTTTAAGGTAGTTAGGGGTCAGGAGATTTAGGGATTAGGTTTGGGTCAGTTTAGGGTTTAGGGTTTAAGAGTGGGGCTGCTTAGGTTTATCTTGAGCTTTTAGGTTTAGGGTTCTGCTAGGGTTTAGGGTTTAGGTTTAGTTTTATTTTTTTGATTTTTTTTTGACATAGAATAAATTCATATTCAACATTTCTTCTTTTTGATTTCGTCAACCAAGTTTTCTAAGACATAAATGATGACATAGATAAAAAATTAGCACGCATAGAGCAAATCAAAAGCCCTATATAACTAGAATCATCTTTACTTTAAGGACATAGTTCCATAAATAGTAGATCAAATCAACCATTCTTTAATTTCTCTAGTTCCCATCAGAACTGTCCCGGCCTCTCGAGTAGCGTGTTCCACAATCATATCCTAGATCTCTCTCTCCGCCACCACCATGGTTGTAACCTTTATTGCTCCTCCCACCTCCATAACCACCACTTCTCCGACCACCTCCTCCATATCAACTAGCACCACCAGATCCCCCACCACCATTGTGATAAACACCGCCTTTTCCTTCGCCTACACCACCAGAATGAGCCTAGTTGACGATGATGTTCCTGCCATCATGATTTTGCACATTCTTAGGGTTTAGGTTTAGGTTTATTAGGTTTTAGAGTTTAGGTTTATTTTTTAATTTATTTAGTTACTTTAGGTTCAAGTTTAAGGCTTTGGGTTTATGGTTTAGGGTTTAAGGTTAGGGTTAGAGTTTAGGGTTTAGGGTTTAGGGTTTAGGGTTTAAAATTTAGGGTTTTAGGGTTTATGAACTTAGGGTTTAGCATTTAGGGTTAGGGTTTAGGGTTTTCTAGGGTTTAGGGTTCAGGGTTGTAACTTTAGAGTTTAGGGTTTAGGGTTTAGGTATTTTTTTAAAATTAAGTAAACCGATAGGTTTACATTTATTTAGTTTATGTTTTAGTTACTTTTTTTTATTTAGGTTTATATTTTATTTAGTTTAGTTTATTTATTTTAGGTTTATTTATTTTAGTGAGGTTTTATTTTAGTTTATCTAAGTGGCTTAATTTTATTTTAGTTGAGTTTATTTTATTTTATCTTTGGTTTAGGTTTATTTTTATTTTAGGTTTAGGTTTAAGTTTAATTTTATCTTTATCTTATTATGTTTGTTTTATCTTTGTTTATCTTATGTGGTGCAAAGTTTAGGTTTAGTTTATCTTAGGATCAAGGTCTACTTATTTAGTTTAGGTCATTTATCATGCCTATCTTTTGTGTCAAAGCCTTTTTTTTAGTTTAAGCTTGGCTTGGGCTCAGTAGTAGGGTAGGTCATAGGATTTAGGGCCCAGGATCAGCCTGCTAGCTCCAGGGTTTTAGGTTTAGGGCCCAGTTTAGGCCCAGTTTAGGGTATTTAAGACTGGAGTCAGCCAGGGCCCAGGTCAGCCCAGGGTTAGAGGGGTTTTGCCCTGATCAGGCTCAGGTCCTGGCCCAGGTTATGTCATGGTCCCAGGTGTTAGTCTTAGGGCTCAGGCCCAGGGCCTTTAAACCAAGCAAACAGCAGGCCTAGGCCTCTTTAACTCCATCTAATATTTATTTTCTTTATTATTTAGATCCATTTATCTTTATTTAGTATCTTTAGGCCCATTTATCAGTGCAAGCCTTTTATCTTAGTTTATCTTTAGGCCCATTTTGGCCGATTACATTTCATCTTAGCTCAGTTTAGATTTTGTGGCCCAGGCCCAGGCTAGTGGTTGGGCCCAGGGTTTAGGGGGTCATGGTTTATCGCAGACTTAGGGCCCAGCTCAGGATTTAGTGTTTAGGCCAGTTTAGGTTTAGGGCCCAGGCCTGGGTTTAAGTTTAGAGTTTAGGTTTAGGTCAGGGTTTAGGGTTTAGGATGTGGTGTGGTAGGGTGGGTTTAGTGTAGCTTTAGGGTTTTGGGTTTGGGGTTTAGGGTTTAGTGTATGATAGGTTTAAGTTTAGGTTTTAGATTTAGGTTAGTTAGGTTTTAGGGTTTAGGGTTAGGGTTTTTTATTTTTCTATTTTAAGGTTTAAGGTTTTTTATTTTGTAGGGGTTGTTTTACTTTAGGGTGGTTTTGGTCTTATTTTTAACGAGAACAAATTCAAATTCAACATTTTTCTTTCACAAGTTTTCTAAGGCACATAAAATAGATAAAATGAGCACATGGGGAAAATCAAAACTCTAGATAACTAGAATCATCTTTAGAAAGACAATTTATAAGCATCTGATGGCGTTCTTAGTTTCTCCCATCCCCATCAGAACCACCCCCGCCTCAAGAGTAGCGAGATCCACCATCATGTCCCTGATCTCTCCCTCCACCACCACCACAGCTGTAACCTCCATCGCTCCTTCTACATCCATGACCACCACTGTTCTGACCACCACCTCCATATCCACCAACACCTCCAGATCCCCCACCACCACTGTGATAACCGTCGCCTCCGCCTACACCTCAACTGCCTAGTCTAGACTGGGCCTGGTTGACGTTGATGTTCATGCCATCAAGGTTCTGCCCATTCTTATGGTTTAGGTTTAGGTTTGGGTTTATTTAGTTTTAGGGTTTAGGTTTATTTTATCATATATTTTAGTTTTAAGATTATGGGGTTTTGCTATTAGGGTTTAGGTTTTAGAGTTAGGGTTTGGGTTTGGGTTTAGAGGTTAAGGTTTAGGGTTTAGGGTTTTAGGTTTATTCTTTTAGGTAGAGTTTAGGGTTGGCTTTAGGGTTTAGGGTTTAGTTTAGGTAAGGGTAAGTAGTTTAGTGTTGTAGATTAGATGGGTAGTTGGGGTCAGTTTAGGGTTTATGGTTTAGGGTTTAGGATTTAGGGTTTAGGTCTTTTTAGTTTATTTAGTTAATTTATTATTTATTTTCATTTATTTTATTTATTTTTTTATTTTTTATTATTTAGTTTAGTTTTATATTAGGTATTTATTTTAGTTTAGATTTTATTTTACTTTATTTTTAGGTTTAGTTTATGTTTAGGTTTATTTTTAGTGAGTTTTATTTTATTTTGTTTTTAGGAATAGGTTTTATTTTTTACTTAGTTTAGCTTTATTTTATTTTTAGGTTTTGGTTTTATTTATTTTATTTTTAGGTTTATTTAGTTTAGGTTTAAATTTTAGATTTTAGGGTTTATGGCTAGAGTTTAGGGTTTAGGGTAATTAGGGTTTAGGTGGTTTAGGTTTGGGGTTTTGGGTTATGGATTTTAGCATTTAGGGTTTTGTTTTTTTTATTATATTTTTAAATTAAGTAAAGTTGTAGGTTTTGCATTTATTTAGTTTATTTAGTTTATTTTTTTATTTATTTTAGTTTATCTTAATTTTAATTTTAATTTTTATTTAGGTTTATTTTACTTTTATTTAGTTTCGTTTATTTATTTTAGGTTTATTTATTTTAGTTTATTTTTTAGGTTTAGTTCAATTTAGGTTTTATTTTTTAGGTTAGTTTTATTTTTATTTTTCTTTTAAATTTAGGTTTTATTTTCATTTTTAGGTTAAGGTTTTATTTTATCTTTTTATGTAGTTTTAGGTTTTTAATTAAGGTTTATTTTAGGTATTATTTTTAGTTTAGATTTAGTTTATTTTTAGTTTATTTTCTTTTATTTAGTTTAGGGTTTTGGTTTATTTTATTTTAGGTTTAGGTTTAGGTTTTATTTATTTTAGCTTAGTTTAGGATTATTTTATTTTGTTTATTTTAGATTTAGATATTTTTTAGTTTTGGGTTTAGGTTTTATTCTTTTATTTATTTTTAGGGTTATTTTTTAGGTTAGGATTTTATTTGGTTTTTTTATTTTAGTTTAAGATTATTTTATTTTTATTTCACGTTTAGTTTTTATTTTATTTTTATTTTACATTTAGTTTTTATTTCATTTAGGTTTTTTTATTTTTAGGTTTATTTTACTTTTTAGTTTAGTATGTTTTTTTATTTATTTTATTTTAATTTAGTTTTATTTTTTTATTTTTAGGTTTAGGTTTAGGTTTATGTTTTTTTTAATTTTATTTATGTTTAGGTTTATTTATTTATTTTTGTAGGTTTTATTTAGCTTTTTTTTTAGAACCCCCATATAGGGGAAATTTTATTGCCACAAAAAGAGGGTTACAAGGTCCTTATCAGGGAATAAACTCCAAAACTACTGCTCAAAGAGCTACAATCAACCTAGAGAGTAAATTTCCTATTTAAGTACAACCAAGGGAAAAATAAAAGAGAAAAGGAAAGCAAAAGATACAAAATGATTAACAAAGATAAGCCAATGGATAGATCTGGGCCAAAGCACTTCAGGATGAGAGAATGCATGACACTAGAGAGAAAACCTGCAAGAGAAAAAGAGAAATGCATCTATAAAAATGTAGAAAGATAAAAATTAGAATAGTTAAAGCAATACAGACAAAGTGAAAAATTAAAGCAGCATAAACTAAGAAAAATTATAGAGAAGTGTGTGAAAGAAGGCTCAGGCTCAGTCACACCAAATTGGAGCAGATGCAAATATGAGCATCCAAACTTCAATGGAAGGGTTACATCACAAGAGCTACTACCAAACCAAAAGGAGTGAAATCATCACAGCCATCATAGCCTACAAACCTGTGGGAAGATAGCAACCATTTTTTGAAAGTCTTATGAGCCTTAGTACCTGCAAACCTAAACAAAACCATATACACTAAACAAAAGGAAACAACAAAGAGCAGAATGGGAGAGGGGATCCCATGATAAATATCATCAATATAGTCACCATAGCATGAGAATCCCTACACATATGAAAATGAACCATCTTTGCGATCCACCTTTTAATACCGTGAGCCAAGAGTATAATTAGGCCAAATGAAAACCCACCACAAGAAAATAGCAAAGAAGGCCAGGCAGAGGATAGAAATAATATACAACCGATTGAAAAGCCTGCTGAAATTCTACTAAGCAAATCAATAAGCATGTAAATAACACTATCCCAAACATATGAGACATATATGAAACTTATAAAGCCAGAGTACTGAATATTGCCTTAAAAGGTACCCATTCAGAATAAGCAATGCAGATGTTAACAACCCCTTTATTAATAATCATTGCAGAAGTTATCAAATAGCAAATGTAAAGCGAGACAACATAACCCAAACCCAAAATACAATAGGAAATGCAAAAGTCTAACGAAACCAAGATGGGAATGCAGCAGTAGATTAGGTGGACTGGCCGTGTAATGCACCCCATCGCAAATAACACCAAATAAAGATAATCAGAGAGACAACCCCAGTAGCAGCTTGTTGGGCATAAAACCCAATAATCCAGTTCAGCCAACAACCAAGAATGCAAATAACAGCTAGCTGGCCATAAAACCACTCATTCAGAGTAGATAGTGCATAAGTTAATAACCAAGTAGGTAATAGAATAATCATAGTGATTTGCACAAGTCTAACTGAACCAAGATGGAAAAAATAGCAGCAGATTAAATAGACCACAAACATCAGGTGATAAGCTGCAAGGTCGTAAATAACAAAAATAATCAGAAAAATAACCCCAGAATCAGCCTGTTGGACATAAAACCCAAAAATCCAACAGCCAACAATTAAAACAACAAAATAATTATTACACCCACCATAAGATAATCCAGTAAAAAATAGTGGTACAACATAAGCACAAAAGGGGTTCAAAGGAGAGCCATCATTAAAATCCTTCATGACAAAGAAGAGCACCAAGAAGCCAACCAACATCACAAGAAAAAAATGAAGGAAATCAAGAAGTAATTCCAATCCCGCAAAAAAAAGAGTATAATAAGAGTATTGCAGTTTCTCTCCTTACAAGTTATGGAGGTGAGGTTAGAGAGCATAAGAGGGGCCAAAGCCTTATTAAAGAGAAAAAAGACATATA
Source organism: Cymbidium sinense (assembly GCA_021442155.1). Classification (NCBI taxonomy): domain Eukaryota; kingdom Viridiplantae; phylum Streptophyta; class Magnoliopsida; order Asparagales; family Orchidaceae; genus Cymbidium; species Cymbidium sinense. The sequence goes on from CM038214.1 coordinate 72,954,870, forward strand.
AATTAGGGCCTGCCATGAAGCTATACAAAAATATAGCAATTAAATAATGAGACAGCAAAGTCATGAGCCCTAGCACAAATTTCTTGAAAAAGGAAAAGAGACAAAACATAGCCTTAATAAAAAAAATGGAAAATAGATACAGTAAGACCCATAAACAAAATATTGATGGCAAGAAGTTTGTCCTTGTTGATCAGAAAATAAAGCAGAAAGTAAAACATCTCCCTCCAGCAGATCCGGCTGATAAGGGAAAATATCTCCATCCAACAGGTTAGAAAAATAGGAAACACCTTACCATTAACAGTGGAAATAGCAGAAGCAATAAGACCCCAAATAAGGTTAGGGTAATTAATCCAGCAGCAAATGCCACAGAGATCAAAAAATAACCAGAAAGGGGTATCAGGAAGATGCATCAGCAAAACCCAGTGAAACAACAACACTAAACAGAAGTTGGTCATGCATTTAAACAGGTAATACAACAGGCCAAAACAATAAGATGAATGAATTTCTGAGGTAAGGGAGTCCAGTATTATCCAAATTAACCAAACCACGCAAATGTTTAGGTAGTGTAAGTTGATCAAAGAATTTTATTCCATCTAATCTAGCACCCAGATTAGCAAAGTAATCAGCAAATGCATTACCTTCACGCCATACATGAGTGATTTTAAAATAGAGTTGAGAAAGGAGAGATCTAGTCTACTTTATAAGGTAGTACAATTCTGTATTGCCCACTTTGTTGGAAGTCAAAAGATTAATCAGCAACAAGTTATCCACCTCAATCCAAATATTGAGCCAACCTTTTTGAAGGCAAATCTCAATAGCTATGCCATTAGCTCAGTAAAAGGAACAGAGCAAGTATTAAGGGGGTAAGCAAATGCACATAAGACTTTACCATTAAGGTTTTTGAAAATTCCACCATAGCTAGAAGCATTTTGAGAAATAGAGCCATCAGTGTTAATTTTAATTGTATAAGCATGAGGTTTTATCAAATAAACAATCTTTTCATCTTTACGTTGATCCTACAAGTTATTGGTTATACAAATTTGTTTTGAATTGATTATAGTTAATTAAATTAGCATTAAACAAGGCACAAATTTTATTTTTAATTCTAGAAATTATCCTCATATGGTTCATTGGAATCCCACAATATTTTGTATCATTTCTGTCCATCCATATGAACCAAATAAGAGTGATAGCAGTTATCACTTTAATGTGGCCTTTAATAGTATTTTCAAAATAAACTTCAAGAAGTTGGTATAGAGATAAGGAGCCATTGAATTTGACAATATTAAAAAGTTCATCATACCAAATCCAAAGTTTAGAAGCAATGGATCTGTTAACAAATACATGATTCACATTCTCAATGTGAAAATAGCAGTAGCATTTTGAGGGTAAATAAAAACCTTTACCCCACATCAAGGAGTCAACTGGGATGAAGTTTTTCAAAATACCAAGTTAGAACAGAATAAGAAATAGGAATAGTGTTATTCCAAAGTTTCAAAAAACACATTGGAGAAATAATGAGCTTCTTTAATATGAATCTAGACATTTTTAAGGTTGAAATCACCATTTTGAGAAAGCTTAAAAAGGATCTGATCATGATTGCTAGGAATGGTAGGAATAATAGTAAGCTTATCTAAAAGAGAGAGAAAGGAATATAGTCAGTAAGCTTACTATTGTTCCACTTATTATTTTGCCAGAAACAGTAAACTTTAATAGCAAAAGTGGAGGTGGGTAGAAAGTAATTCATCAATGGACCCACCTCCACCCCAGCTTATCTTGCCAAAAGAAAGGGGTTCCAGTTAATCCCTCATGAGATTAATGATTCCACCTCCCATTTGATGGAACAAAGTCTTTTCCATACAGGAGAGTCTCCCACTTTATAAGGGAAAATGAGAGGGTGCTTACCCTGGCAGTATTTGGCAGTCATGAAATTAGCCCAAAGACTATTGTTGCTCCTAAAATTCTACCAAAGTTTATAGGAAAAGCGGATAGCTTCCGATTGGCTTCCAAGCCCACCTTCAAGAAGAGTGCCATATACCAAGAGGTCCAATGCATTATTTTAGTAGAATTATTAGAACCCAAGAAGAATTTGTTATGAGGAGTTCAATAATGGTAGAATTGGTCAGAATAATGGTTTGAATGAGATATAAGGGCATGGAGTTAAGGTACTCTTAATCAAAGTGAGTCTTCCACCAAATGAGAGTAAATGAAATTCCTAAATAGAAATATTATTAGAGATTTCTTGGATTAACTCATCAAAGAGATGTGATCTTTTCTGACCATTAAAAAGTGGAGCACCAAGATATTAAATAGGAAGTTATTATTGCTGGAAATTAATAATTCTCAAGATTTGGTTGATCCTATTACTAGAGATTTTAGAGGAAAAAATGAAACAACTTTTACCTTCATTAAGAAAGAGACCACTTTTGTTACCAAATTTATTTAAAATATTCTTAATAGTTTTAATGTGATGAATAGAGGCATACAAAAGATTATGAAGTCATGCTAAGAGAGAGAAGACCACCTTGAGTTCTAAAAACATGCCAGTATTATTGTTGAAAAGATCATTAAGACTCCTCGAAAGATATTCAATAATAATAATAAAAGGAGAGGGAGATAAGGGATCTCCTTGTCTCAATCCATGCATAGAAGGGAGAAAACCTAGGGACTTACCATTCATGATAATGGAGAACCAAACATTGGTAATACAATTTTTAATGAGACGGATAAAAGAGTCAGAAAAACCAAACAAATGTAGAATTTGGAAGAGGAAATTCCAAGAGATGTTGTCAAAAGCTTTAGAGATGTCCAATTTGAAAAGGATTTTACCACCTCTGGTAGAAGCATCAAGTTCATGAATCAGCTCTTGGGCTAGAAGAATGTTGTCAGATATAGCTCTACCTTTAACGAAACTAATTTGGTTGGGGGAAATAATTTTAGGCAGCAGTAGACTAATTCTATTGGCAATTAATTTAGCAATGAGTTTATGAAAGAAGGTGCAAAGGCTGATAGATCTGAAATTGCCCAAGATTCAAGATTATTAATTTTAGGAATGAGAATAATGGAAGTACTAGAAAAATATCTAGGTAAAGGATTTCCATTAAAGAAATCAATGACAACATCGACAAGGTCAGACTAGATAATAGGCCAACAATGCTGAAAAAATTGAGTCGTAGCCATGTAGAATGAATCGTTCATGCTATTAAGAATACTACCAATCTCTTTCAGGATGCATATTAAGCAAGTGGTTGTCATCATTAGTAATTATTGAGAATCTTGAGAGTTGGGGAGCTTCTAAAGAAGGGTTGTTGTTTAATAAGTTTTAAAATGATGTATAATCTTTAATATTGTTGTATGATCCACTGTCTATCATTTTAATATTTTTAATACAGTTTAAGGCTTTCTTTTTTTTAAAAAGAGCATGGAGGTACCTAGTATTTCTGTCACCATGAGCAATATGTTTGCTAGGAGCCTTTTTCCGTCAGTAGGTTTCCTCCATATTCTAATAGTTAACCAAGTTATCTTTAGCTTCATTCAACTCCTCAAGTTTAGTAGAATTAGTCAAAATGGCATCTACAAAAGAACAAACTAATTGTATCATATTTTTAATATTGGCAAAAAGATTTTTAAAATGATGCTTGTTCCACTAATTTAGATTTTGTTTAAGCCTTTTAAGCTTAAGCCAGAGGCGAATCATGCCCTTAACTGAATTATCCAGATGAAGAGGAGCCATCTAGTTAATGGATACAACCTTGATGAAATCAATGTATTGGATCCACATATTTTGGAATCTGAAAGGGGTTGGGGAGGATAATCTATTAGAGGGATTTTGGACAAAAACAAAAGTGGAGCATGATCAGACAAAGTTTTGCTCAAATGTTCAATAGAAGTAAAGGGTCATTGATTGATCCAAAGAGAATTAAAAAGAGTCCTATCATGCCACTGCCAGTCTATAGTTATGCCATGTATAATTGAACCCAAATAGCCAATATCAATCAGATTATAATCAAGAATCATATTAGAAAAGTCTTCCATGGAATGAATGTTAGGAGAGCAACCTCCCCTTCTTTTCGAGGAAGAGAGAATAGTGTGAAAATCAACCCCAACCAACTAGGGTTGGTTAACCGAAGAGGCAAAGGTTCTTAAGTTGTCCCAAAGGATGTTCCTACCAGCTCTATTATAAGAAGCATAAATAAAGGAACCTAGAATAGAAAAATTACCAATGAGATGCGGACATTAACCAATTGTTGAAGATCATCAAGGATAGATATGTTGACTAAATTATTCCAAAAATACCAAATTTTATTGCTAATATTATAAAAGAAGTTTTGAAAGCCAAGCGTTCTAGCAACATGGTTGATCTTAGAAGAGTGTATGAATAGTTCAATAATAACAAGTAAGATTATGTTATGAATATGAAAAAGACTTCTAATACGATTGCAGACAATGAGAGTCCCAATACCCTGAACATTCCAAATTAGTAAGTTAATCATAATAAAATAAGAAAAGAAAGGAAAAGAGATAACTAGAGAAATAATAAAGCAAGAAGAAAAGGAAACTAGAAAAAGTTATTTATGGGGAGTTAGAGAAGATCTAGTAGTTTTAGTGGAGCTATTAGTGAACATTTTAGCTTAAAGTGATTTTTTTAAAAAAACTAGTTTGAAAAGGTCTATCATTGGCCAAAGAATCACCATCCGAGAGGCGATTTGATATTGAATGGACTGTATTAGTCAAAGCATTTCTAATGGTAATTTCCCCTTCTTCAATGTCGAGTGTGGGTTAGCATCGTATCACTCTGAAGAGTAGGAGAAGGAGAGGTTGTGAAGCCATTAATAGCACAGATTTCATGCACAGTTTTAGAATTAGTTTTCAGATTTTGTTTCTTCATCAAAGGATCAACAATTTTTCAGATTTTGTTCTTTCACCAAAGGATCAACTCCAAAATTTGTTTTTAGATTTTGATCCAACCTGAAATTTCCCTTCAAATCACCACTAAGGTTCATATGAGTCTCCTCAGGTTCACTAGCCAAAAGGGGTTGATTAGACTCAGTCAAGGTATTGTCTTGAAGAGATAAATTATTACCATTAGAAGAAATGATAATTAAGCTATCATTAGCCTCCTCAGAAATCTCATAAACATTATTTTTAACATGCTCAGATTGCTCTCCAATAGATAAAGCAGTGGATAGAAAAGGTGTAGGGGTAGGGGTAGGATTCCCATTTTGAGTGACTTTAGGCACATAAGAAAATTTATTGATTATTTCATTTAATAGAGTAGGATTAGGATCAAACAATTTATTCTTTTTTAGTTGAGGATGCAACACAAAACATTCAGAATGATCATGGCCATGAATCTTACAATGTGTGCAAAAAATAGGAAAAATTCTCAAATTCAACTCTTTGATTATAACCGAACTTCTCAGAGCCAATCCAAACTTTTTTAGGATGCTTTTTAGTGATATCAATTTCAACCAAAGTATGAGCAACAGAAGGTCGTGATCTCACAGCGATGGCCTGATCAATTTGATGAGGCAGACCAAAGAGAGCCCTAACCGCAAAGAGAACTTGATGTGTAACATAATGTATTCTCATATTAGGAAGGGTTAGCCATATAGGAACAATTGGGGATTCCTCTTTTATATCAAAAGAGGAGACCATTTCGAAGTCACATTTGATAATTAAAACAAAGTAAGACCAACGCATGCAAAACTCTTGAATAATCTAAGTCATTAGAGCTAAATTAAAATATGCCTTGGATCAATCAAATGGTGAAAGCACCTGAAAGTTTAAGGCTATGAAAAAATGATTGGATGTTATCGAGAGTTGGTTGACGTAAGAAAAATTTACCAACTAAAGAGAATTCAAAAGGCTTCACCAACGTTTCCACATCTCTAGAGCAATAGGCATCCCACGGTCGAGATCAAATTCACCGAAGGATTAGGCGAAAGGTTCTTACCAGATAATGCATCCTTAAAGGACTTAACTGCAGGCAAAGTAGTGGATGATTTCAGATCCACAATTCCATGCAAATCTGATGCCCTAGTCGATGCCTCCAAGATGGATAAGCTCAGCTGCGCGGAAAATGATTCCTCCGCCATTGAAAGAGCAAAGGGAAAATCACATTAAAGGCCAATCAGAGACAAACAATCGAAAAAGTCGATCATGAATGATTAGAAATCGGACAAGCTGCAAGGAAAATGAAAGCGGCAGAAGGGAAAAATGTAATCGCCAGAGAGCACCACGGCCAAGAGGAGAGAGAGATGAGTTGAGGTTTTATTTAGCTTAGGTATAGGTTTTTAGGTTTTAAGGGTTTAGGGGTTTAGGGGAGGTTTAGTGTTTAGGGTTTGAGTTTTAGTGTTTTAGGGTTTGGGTTTTAGGTTTAGGTTTAGGTTTTAGGATTTTAGGGTTTTAGGTTTAGGTTTAGGTTTTAGGAGTTTAGAAATTTACTTTAAAGGTAAGATCTAAGCTTAAAAGCAAAAACTAAATACTAATCCACTCTAATCCAAAAAACTTCCTCTCCTTTTAGAAACCATCCATATCTCTAAGATACCATGCGCTTACAAATAATCAATAGTAATCATATAAAAGGGAAAAGGCTTGGAGGCTCAGTTACAACCATCTCAAGGAGCAACACTATATGAAAGCATCTAGACTTTAGGTGAAGGGTTACAATTACATATAGCGCTACCAGCCAAAAGATGAAAGAGTGGGAAACATCAAGGCCATCATCGCCAGCATACCTTTTGTAGCATCTTATCTAAGGACGATCATCACACGAACCTACATAAAACTTTAAACAACAAATATAACCTCCAAACACCTAGCACTTAGAGATATTAAGTTTAGTATAATCAATAAGGAGGTAAACCATCAGGATAACACCAGACCAGAGGGAGCACCACCAAAGCCACCACTAAGAATGGATAACAAAATCATTAGGAACAAACATCATAATATGAGAAAAAGCACTAAATAGAGACAAGACAAAGGAAAAAAGGAAACACATAGGTGGTACGATCCTCCATTAAAAGGACATGAAAAGAGCCCAAAACAATAATAGCAAGACTAATAGTAAGAGGGTTAGGCAGCAAGGCAACCATCCAAACAGGAAAGGGTAAAGGTTTAGCCACAGCCCAAAACAGAAAATCCCAGCGGGAAGAAACCAAAAGAAAAGAATGATAGGAAGATAAGTAGTGAGTTCCTAGCATAGTCTCCAAAGAAGCGAGAAAATTAAACCAAAATAAATACTCCTTTAACCAACCCAGCAAGCCAGAACAACCAATCCAAGCAACCAGCAAGGATGACCACCCCGCAAGCCACCATAATAGCCAAGGATACAAGTCATGAAACCCAGAACCATTAGTAAAAAAGCCAACAACATTTATCCAGTCACAAACAAAAAAAATATCTCTGGGGATAGAAACAGTCAGCAAGAATCCAGTTCAGAAAGATAGAGACACCAGCCAATGATAGAAAAAGAAAATGCCCATTAGGACCAAATACTATCCAACAAATAGAAGCAGCAGCAAAACAAAAACTCAATAGAACCACCATCACCGAAGGCCAAAAAATAGCCCACCAATAGTCAATAGCTTGGCGGTTAAAAACAAAAACCAAAACCAAAACCTCAGTAATATAGGGGTAGGACAAACCCATATTCAAAAAATATAATGATCCAATTATGTCCATCCCCAAACTCATCCAAAACAAAAATAAAGTAAGGGTAAAGAGCTATAGAAAAATAGTTCTCCAAGCTACAACAAAGCAGCAAACAGCCCTCAAGGGCACCCAATCCCTATTAGTAGTAGGAGCAATAACCACATAAACACGGTTGCTAAAACCCACAATCAGATTATCAAACCCCAACCAAGAAACCCACACCCTAAATAGCACACCAAAAACCCAAAAGGACAAGAGTAGTGAGAAGGTTGAAACTCATAAGAGAATGGACAACCAAAAGAACCACCACAGTCAAATAACTAGGCGACAAGTCATCCGACCCAAATAACCATTCTCAAAAAACTCAAAATGACCACCAGAAAGAGGCGGAACAAAAGGTAATAAATCCAGTGAGCAACACCCAGGAAGAGAAAATACCCACATCCATACAACACCAGCAACCAGCCAACCAGAAAGTCCAAGACAAACAAACTAGGCTACAGAGAGATCTAACCAATAAAGAGAACCACACCAATCAGAAGACAAGAAAAATCCAACAGCCTCCACTTGGTACAAACACATCCACTAGTGTGGGAGAGAAAATAAACCAGAAACCAAAACTACAGTAGAAAGCCAAAAAAAAAAGAAAAATAACCCCAAAAGATAGGAAGAACTCAAACGGAGAATAAAATAGATTTAGGTGATGAGAAAACTCAAGACCAAATTGGAAGGAAATAGGTTCTAAGAAAACCATAGAGAAAGCCAAGCTCCAAAGGAAGAAGATAAATCCTCTAGGTAAGGCAATCCAGTTTTATCTAGATTCACAAGACCCCTTAAAAGGAAAGGTATGTCATCATTAGAAAACATTTGCAAATAAGAAGACTTGGCGGAAAATCAACACAATAATTGCCTTCCCTATAAATATAAGAAATTTGAAAATCTAGGTTAGCAAGAAGACTCTAGTATGATTAAGCAAATAGAACACATCAACATTAACATGTGAATTAGATTTAAGTAAATCTAAAAGAAGGAGAGCATCAACTTCAAACCAAATCTTATGAAAACCTTGTTGTAAACAAATGGAAATTCCATGATGAATGCCTTTAAGTTCAACAAATAAAATAGAACAAGGCTCTAAAGTGGTAGCAAAAGTAGAAATAACCTTGCCACCGTGATCTCTCAAAATCCCACCACAACCATAATAAGAAACTAAGCCATCAGTGTTAACTTTAATGTAATGATAATTAGGTTTAATCCAATATATAATTTTCTATGTAGGAGAGACATTACAAGGAGGATGGTTAATCTCAAATTTCAAGGCCATAGACTTGTACCCATTAAAATTAGAGTGAGTAAGAAGATTAGCTTTGAAAAGGGACAAAATTTTATATTTAGATCTAACAATGATACGATTATAATTCATAGGAATATTATAGTGCTTTACATCATTTCTATCCATCAAAATACCAAAGAATAGTAATAGATAATGCAATTTTAACATGACCCTTAGAAGTATGATAGAATCATGCTTCAAGGAGTTGTATAATTGAAAATGAACCATTAAAGTGGAAGTCTTAAAAATATTATCATACCAGTTCCACATTCTAGCAACAATAGGGCCATTCACAGAAACATGATCCACACTTTCAATGTGTGATAGCAAAAGTGCCATTTAGAGGGGAGTTGGAAACCTTTTTTCAAAAGAGTAGCATCCACAAGGATATAATGCTTAAAAATGTGCCAAGTTACGATCAAGTATAAAATAGGGATACTATTATTCCATATTTTTGTAAAAACCAAGGACTCTTCATATTTAAATCTGATAAAATGCTACACATCCTTAAAAAAAAATCTCCACAATAAGAAATTTTGAAAAGAATTTTGTTAGGTTCATTAGGGTGAGGGAAAATTTTAAGGATTTTATTGGTGATCACATTAGGGACAAGGTTATTCAATTGAGCCACATCCCAATTAATATTAATTACGATGAACCTTAAGCACCAGTGGAATGAGTATTGAGATGGGAATTAGAGCCCTGACCAAGCCAATTATCTTGCCAAAAAAATAAGGAACCATAATTGATACCCCAAGAAATTAAATTCTTAGTACTCCATTTGATACTACAAAGTCTTCTCCAAATAGGAGAATCCCTAGATTTGAAAGAACTAATGAGGGGGTTTTTGCCCTGACAATATTTAGCATGCATAAACTTCGACCAGTAACTATCTTTATTTCTAAAGTTCCACCTTATTTTATAGGAAAAATAATTGATAAAATCCTCTAAGGTTTTGCAATTCAAGCCACCATCATTATTAGCACCATAACAGTTATGCCAACTAGCCCAATGTAATCTTTTGGTATAGTGGAATCAACAGCAAAGCTAAGGTGAAAAATGGGAAACCCACCAATGTTTTTATAGAACATGTTAGGCATTAAACTAAACATATGCTCAAGACATCTAGAAATATATTCCACTTCAATAATGAAAGAGCAGGAGAAAGAGGGTCATGTTGCCTTAGCCCATGATTAGAGGGGAAAAAACCATGCACTCACCATTAAGCATAGAAAATCAAGAATTCTCAATCCCATTCTTAATTAAAGCAATAAATTTATTAGAGAACCCAAATAAAGCCAAAATTTTATATAGGAAAACCCAACCAATATTATTGTAAGCTTTGGAAATGTCAAGCTTAAAAAGCAAGTTTCCATCATAAACTTTAGCATTCAAATCATGGATCATCTCTTTAGCTAAAAGTAGATTATCAGAAATGGATCTCCCTTTAACAAAATTGGTTTGATTGGGGGAGATAATTTTAAGGAGCAAGATACTCAATCTTTTATCCTAAATCTTAGAGATAAGTTTTTTTAAAATAAAGAGCAAAGGCTAATCGGCCTAAAATCACTCCAAACTTTCGGATTGTCTTTTTTAATAATTAAAATAATGGACGTGCTAGCAAAATATTTGGGAAGGATACGACCCTTCAAAATATCAAGAACTACTTTAATTTGATCCTCTTTAATGACAATCCAACATTTTTGGAAAAAAAAGGTAGTATAACCATTAGGCTTAGCCACAGAGTCTTTATTTATATTTTGCAAAATATCAAAAATTTCAATCTTAGATGGTAAGGAAGAAAGCATATTGTTATCCTCATCCAAAATAAAATTAAGAATAACTTCAGGCCAGGAAATATCATCATAAGCAACATTTTTATTTAGAAGCTCTTTATAAAAAGGACAACAAACTCAATAAGCTCCTTTTTATCCATACACCAAACTCCATCATTAATTTTAATTTTATGAATATGGTTTATAGCTTTTTTCTTTTTAACCATGACATGGAAATATTTGTTAATGTTTTATTTTAATTTAGTTTATTTTATTTATTTTAGGTTTTTTATTTAAGTTTAGGTTTTTTATTTAATTTTTTTTAGTTTATTTTATTTTTATTTTATTTTTCAGGTTTAGGTTTTATTATTTATTTTTAGGTTTGGGCTTAGGTTTTTATTTTAATTTTTTAGGTTTTAGGTTTTTATTTTACATTTATTTTTAGGTTTTATTTTTTAGGTTAGGTTTAGGAATTTTTTTAATTTATTTTATTTTATTTAGTTTAGGGTTTAGGTTTATTTTATTTTAGGTTTATGTTTAGGTTTTATTTATTTTAGTATAGTTTATTTTAGTGTATGTTTAGGTTTATTTTATTTTATTTATTTTAGGTTTAGGTTTTAGTTTAAGGTTTAGTAAAAATTTATTTTAAGTTTATTTTAAGTTTATATTTTAGGTTTAGGTTTTAATTAGTTTTATTTTATTTTATTTTAGGTTTATTATATTTTTATTTTTAGTTTTCATTTTATTTAGGTTTTGTTTTAAGTTTATTCAATTTATTTGTCTGTATTTATTTATTTATTTTTAGTTTAGATTATTTTTTCTTTTATTTTATTTTTAGGTTTAGGTTTAGGTTTTGGTTTTGGTTTTAGGTTAGGTTTTTATTTTGTTTTAATTTTTTATTTAGGTTTAGTTTTTTAAATTTATTTTATTTTTAGGTTTTATTTAGTTTAGGTTTAGGTTTTGTTAGGGATTAAGGTTAAGGGTTTAGGGTTTAGAATTTAGAGTTGGGGTTGTGGTTTAGGGTTTTGTTATAGGTTTTAGGGTTTTGGTTTGGCCTTTTAGGGTTAGAGTTTTTTATTATTTTATTTTTTATTTTAAACCAAGTCATGATAGTTTTAAGTTTAGTTTATTCTTTATTTATTTTAGTTTATTTTATTTTATTTTGATTTAAGTTTATTTTAGTTTTATTTAGTTTAGTTTATTTCTTTTAGATTTATTTATTTTAATTTAGGTTTTAGCTTTTAGGGCTTAGGGTTTAGGGTTTAGGTTAATTTGTGGTTTAGGGTTTAGGTTTAGGGTTTGGGGTTTAGAATGTAAGGTTTTTATGTTAGGGTTTAGGTTTTTAGGGCTTATGGTTTAGAGTTTAGGTTTAGGGTTTAGGGTTGAAGTTTTAAGATTTTAAAGGTTTTAGGGTTTTGGTTTTATGTTTAGGGTTTAGGTTTTAGTTTATGGTTTAGGGTTTTGGTTTTAATAGAGAACAAATTCAAATTCAACATTTATTTTCAATTTCATTAACCAAGTAACAAAAATTTTCTAAGACATAGCACAACATAGATAAAAATGAGAACGAGAGCAAATAAAAAACTTTAGATAACTAGAACCTTCTACTATAAAGATAGTTCCATAAGTAGATCAATCTCATTCTTTAGTTTCTCCAGTTCCCATCAGAACCACCCCGGCCTCTTGAGTAGCAAGATCCACCATCATATCCCCAATCACTCACTCCGCCACCACCATGACTGTAATCACTATCACTCCTCCCACCTCCATAGCGGCCACTACTCCGACCACCCCCTCCATATCCACCAGCATCTCCAGATCCCCACCACCACTGCACAATCCGCCTGTTTTGTCTCCACCGCCAGATCTAGAGGAAAGCTGAGTGATGTTCCTGCCATCAAGGTTTTGCCCATTCTTATGGTTTAGGTTTAGGTTTATTAGGTTTTAGGGTTTAAGTTTATTTTTAATTTATTTAGTTACTTTTGTTTTAGGTTTAGGGTTTAGGGTTTAGGTTTTAGGGTTTAGGTTTAAAAGTTTAGGGTTTAGGGTTTAAGATTTAAGGTTTAAGGTTTAGGATTTAGGGGGTTTAGATTATGCTTTAGGGTTTTAGGGTAGGATTTAGGTTTTAGGGTAGGGTTGTAAGTTTAAGATTTAGGGTTTAGGATTTAGGGTTTATGGTTTTTTTAAAATTAAGTAAACCTATAGGTTTTGATTTATTTAGTCTATTTAGTTTATTTTTTATTTATTTTAGTTTATTTCTTATTTTATTTTATTTAGGTTTATTTTTTTATTTTATTTAGTTTAGTTTATTTATTTAGGTTTATTTATTTTAGTTTTGGTTTTTTTATTTTATATTTTTAGGTTTATTTTTAGTTGAGTTTTATTTTATTTTAAGGTTTAGGTTTTATTTTTATTTTAGGTTTAGGTTTAGGTTTTATTTTATTTGTTTAGTATAGGTTTGTATTTATTTAAGTTTATTTTTGGTTTTATTTTCTTTATTTAGGTTTATTATTTATTATTTTATTTAGTTTAGGTTTAGGTTTGTTTTAGTTTATTAGGATTAGTTTAGGTTTATTATTTTAGTCAGTTTATTTTATTTTAGTTTAGGTTTAGGTTTATTTTATATTATTTATTTTTATTTTATTTAGAGGTTTTTTTTTAATTTAGGGTTTAGGTTTTATTTTATATTTAGGTTTTATTTTAAAGCTTATTTAGTTTTTATTTTATTTTATTTTATTTTATTTTAAGTTTATTTATTTTATTTAGGTTTTAATCCATAAGTTTATTTTATTTTTAATTTAGTTTTATTTATATTTTATTTCATTTATTTTATTAGTTTATTTTAAATTTAGGTTTAGGTTTAGGTTTAGCTCATTTATTTTATTTAATATTTTATTTTATTTAAGTTTTGTTTATTGTGGTATTTGGAGGTGGTTTGTTAGGTGTATTTGTGGGTTTAGGGTTTAGGTAGTTTTTGTGTAGTTTTGAGCCCAGGGTTTAGATTTAGGGTGTGGGTTAGGGTTTACCAGATTTAGGTGAGAGGTGTGAGTTTAAGTTTACCTGGTGGGCCAGGGCCTAGGGTTAGAGTTTGTATTTTAGGTTTAGGTCAGGTTTAGGTTTTTTAAAAAAAAGCAAACCCGAAAAAGGGTGTTTATTTAGTTTTATTTATTTTAACTCATTTTTTATTTTTAGATTTTTTTATTTTATTTGTTTAGTTTATTTTATTTTAATTTAGGTTTTATTTTAGTTTATTTTAGGTTTAGGTTTATGTTTAGCTTAGTTTTATTTTTATTTTATTTTTTTGGTTTTATTTTTATTTTTATTTTTAAATTTTATTTTTAGGTAGGATTTAGGTTTCATTTAGGTTTTTTTTGTTTGGTTTAGTTAGTTTTAGTTTTCTTATTTTATTTTGTTTAGGGTTTAAGTTCAGTTTAGTTTTATTTATTTTAGTTTAGTTTTTTTTAGTTTAGGTTTATGTTTATTTTATTTTGTTTATTTTAGGTTTAGGTTTTTTTTTAGTTCTGAGTTTATGTTTTATTTTTTATTTATTTTTAGGTTTATTTTTTAGGTTTAGGTTTATATTTAGTTTTTTATTTTATTTAGGGTGTTGTGCCATCATCCTTAAAGTTCTTTGATGGCAGTGGGAACCCACGATAACACATTGCACACTTTAGAGCCGAGTGTTGCAACATCGTGTAATGCACTCCTTCCGCCTTTTCATTATCCGTCGTGTCGCATTTGCATGAATTGACCAACGTTCGTGAAGACTTTGCGAGTTGGAGCACCTCTTCATCAAGAAGTTTCGGAGCTCAGTGAGGGTGATTGTAGCACTTATTGTAGAGAAATAGAAACTCAACAAGTCCCTTATTGATTACATTCTCATGTGGCACAACCTGATCATGAAAAGCGAACCACAACTATTCAGACAACTTGCCATTAAGATTTTTCTCAAGAATATCCATGGCCCGATCACCTTCATGTTTAAGGGCTTTACCATCAAAACATTCAAGAAATTAATCAACAAGGCTAACTAGCAATAGATGCCAAACTTGTTGCGGATGAATCGCTGGCCAAGCCGCAAAAAGTGTTTGAGAAGAAGTTAGGGATAGTTGTGCTAGTGGATAGAGGGAAGCAGCCAGCTAGAGTTCACTATGAGAGACTATGAACTCAGCAGCCTCCTTTTCCACCTCCTCTTCCACCATCTCAACCATCATACTGGCCACTGCAGCTGACACAACAATCATTTCCACCACCTAAGTAGCCACCCAACAGCGGTATTCATATTCATCACCAGGTAGCTACTTTCCACCTACTCTTGCTGATATATTGAATAAGCCTTATTCATTCAAAGTCAATGCCTCTCTCTCCCTTGTTGCACTACCACCTCTTACGCTTTCTCTTCTCTGTGGGGCATTGTATCTGAAAAGGGCACTAAATCCCTTACTCCACTTACTTTACTTGATTTTACATCATGTACCTCTACCCAAAAAAATTAATGAAGAAAGCTAATTCTAGTTATATATTCCACTTTTGATGCTCTTGATTTTATTCTATTAAAAGCTCTCAGTCTAAATAAAATAATAGATTTAGTAGTTGATCCTTTTTTTTTTTGATTGAGTCTATCCTTCTCTTTGAATCAATCGGGTTCACCTCTTGAGATTGACTTGGAGTCAATTGATCCCATATAGGAGAAGTTGTAGGTATAAATGGGAAGGTAAAACTTTCCAAGCTCGTCATTCCAAGAAGTCAAGTCAACCTATGGTGGCAAAGTTCTACCTCCTAGGGTAGCACCTCGGGATAAGGGTAAGCAAGTCATTGGTTCTAGTGTGTAGATAGCCCCTCCATAGGATGCTCCACCCATGGATATGATTCCGGAGGACCAAGCCAGAGTTGATTACAATGTCCTAGCTCACCTTAGAAAGTTTTTAGCTAAGTTATGCATATATAACACCATGTCTTATACAAAGAGATGAGGAAATCTTTAATCTAGGCCTTAATTGATCTAGAGATATGCATAGCTTAGCTAACCAGAACTAAAGAGGAGGCATGCTACTTAAAAGGATATCTTAGGCATTACATTCAATGATGAAGACTTACTCATAGGGACAACTGAGCATAACCACCTCTTTACATTATAGTGGAGGTTGGCATATACATCCTATCCAGAGTTTTGGTTGACCCAGGTGTATCAATCAATATTATGAGTCTAAGAACCCTTGCCTCCTTGAGGATCGACATCTCCAAACTCCAAAAGGAATGGATGATCTTGAGAGTATTCAATAAACAAAGTGAGAGGGCTTTGTGGTGTTTATTTTTGGATGTATGCGGAGGGGACACCATGTGGATCATAGGGGGGGTACTTTTTGAGGTGATCGAGTACAACATTGAGGTATGATATACTATCTTGAAAGATAGAGGTATCACCCTACAATGGACCTAATCATGTAATAAGGACTCCTAAGGCATGAAGGGTCTTCAAATGTATGAGAGATTTTTTTTCCTACTTTATATGGATGAATAAAGCAGGGTTTATATTAAACTAGGTTCTTAAGTTCCAATTGGAGGCAAGCCTCCATAGTTAATTACATCTTAGGAAATGAAATTTTCTAAGAATACTCTCGATTAAAGTAGACAATTATCATCTCCAAAGATTTCAAGGTTAGGCTATCAAAATATTGGTTGTATTTTGAAAATCAATTAGGAAAGCTCAAGGAGAAGACTTAATTTTGGAATCCAAATGAAATAAGTAGGAAATGCTCATGATACTAGGAAGCCTAGTGAGCATTCCAATCTATCCTATGGTTAGGCTTTATAATTTTGAATTGAGGATATTTATATATTTTGAGTTGAAATTTAATTAGATTACCAGGGCTTATAATCAACCAACATAAGGTTGTGGGAATTCTTAAGAGGTGAGGATTTATGCTCGTAGCCTGAAGGAAATAGATAACTCATATCTTAAATCTAGGGAGCTTTAGCGTGACCTAAATCATAGGTGGACATAAGGGTTTACCTCCACAGAGAGAATAAATTGTCGACTTAGACTTATAACCACTAGTGGCTAACTAACTCCTCCTATGATTTTAAAATCATGTAGTTGAGTCTTATGAATTGCAAGAGCTAGGTAATGGTGAAAATTTCTCTCTAAATGTATACTTCCATCTTCACTCTATACATGATAAAATGAAGATAGAAATATACTTTCTTTTTTTATGCATTTGGACACCATTAGATCCATAGATGTTCTTAAGGTGGTGATCATGACATTGAGGAGATGTGTACTATCTCGAAAGATAGAAGTCACTACCCTACAATGGACCTAATCACCTGAATAAGGACTCCTAAGGACAATGGGTATGCATGTGTACCTGAGTTTCTTCCCCTACTTTACAAGGAAAAGTAAAGCAGGGTTTATTTTAAACTGGGTTCATTAAGTTCCCTACAGGGGAAAGCCCCATAGTTAATTACATCCTAATGAAGGGGATTCCTTAGGAATACTCTCGATTAAGGTAAATGATCATTGTCTCTAAAGATTGCAATAGGTAGGACTATTAATTGATTAGTTTATTTTGGAAGATCAAATGGGATTGATCAAAGAGAGGGATTTATTATTGAAGCCAAATAAAGATAAGTAGGAGATGCTCATGATGATAGGAAACCTAGCGAGCATCTCAAACTATCCTATGGTGGGGCTTTACATTTTTGAAATTAATTTAATATATTTGAGTTGAATTTTTCATTAGAAATTTATGGCTTATGATTCCACAACACAAGATTATGGAAATGCCTAGGAGGTGAGGATTTATACTTTTGGCCCACAAAAGGGAGAAGCAACCTCAGAACCTAAATCTATGGAGCTTTGGCAAAGGCCAAAAGCACAACCTAAATCTAAGAAAAAGTTGGGTATATGGTTTACCTCCACAAGAGAGAGTAAACCACTCCTTGGACTTAAAATCTAGGGTGGTACTAACTCCTCCTATGATTTTAAATTCATGTAGGCAAGTCATATGCTTTATGCAAGATAGCTAGGCTATTATTTATTTAGAAAGAGACTAAGTCCTTAAACTCACTCCGAGACTAGATCATGTAAGGCATGAAAAATGACCTAGATCTAATGCAAAACATATTATATTATTTTCATTTTATGGAGATCATTTTGACTCAATTATAGGATTCATATGCCTAATGCATGAGAAGTAAGATTATTGGCCAAAAATGAGAAGGGAGGAGGTGTGGTTCCACCATGGCTCTCAAAGGTCAAGCCAAGTTTCTCAGGAAACCCTCAATCAAGAGTGAAATAAGATGCTTTTGCATGATATTATAAAAGAAATACTCATCCCTAAGGGGTTGCTAATTCTTTTATCTTGATTTTTTAACTTAGGCTTTAAGTGAGGTTATGAGTTATTTATTTTACTTTTGAGTTGATTAATTTGGTAAAAGATTTATTTTCCCCTGAGAACCTAATTGTCATCCAGGCCATACATCAAGCAAGAAAGAAACTAGGAAAAGGATGCCATCTTAATGCACAAGCTAAACAAATCATCAATCAATTTATAAAGCTAACGTAAAAGAATAAGAGGCCATTTGTGGTCAGGCACCACTGTACAAACCTAAAAACAAATTGGGTAGCTGAGCTCTACCCTTATACAACCCAGATTACAAATGAATTAATTTACAATCAAGTAAGAAAATTCATGTTATAGGGGCCTTCAAGCTTCATTTCTTCATTCTTCTTTTCTTCTTTCTTCTTTCTTCTTTGGTTTCTTCTTTTGGATGGTTGGAATGTGGATGCTCCAAAGGCTTCACATGGTACATAAGATGAGATCTTATGACCAATGCTCATCCTAATCCCCATAACAATCATTCCAAAATCCTAATTGCCAAAAATTACATGAAAAGGGAAAAATGAAAATCTAACTAACACCTGCAAAATAGAGATTAGATAAAACAAACCATACAAATCCCAAGCATGCATATTGGACATAAACTTAACACTCCACACATGGGTGACTAAGTCCACCAAGCTTATTGGATTATGCTTAGGGGTAAAGCACTGACAAAGATTTATATTTTTATTTATTATGCCCTTGCACAATCCTTATAGAAGATAATGGTTAGACTAAGATCACCCTACCATTCAGTCTATGCACATACACCCTAACATCCAGACTAAAACAAAACATCAAAAAATAAAAGTAAACATTAAAACATGCGCCGCCTTAATTTAAAGCTAGAAGTGGTGACTTAGCCTAATGTGTGTGCTTTTAAGGTTTATGTGGTATGCTTAGCTATGGCTTTAAGTTAGAGTTTTCTAAGTGCAAAGAGTGTTCAACTTAGAGGGGGTTTCATTTAAGTTGTTTAGTTATCTTGGGTTGATTTTATTTTATTTTTTGATTAGGTTCAATTGAATCCTACAATTAATTACTAGGTTATAAAGAGAGGGAAAGAGAAGAAAAAAACTACTCTTTCCTTCCCTACTTCTAAAGTCGATGCATATTTTAGTTTTTTTTAGTGAATTTTATTATGTGTTTTAATTAATCATAAGTTTAGATCAACTCTAAACAAGCCTATTCAAAAGAAAGGAATTTTAATATTAAGCAAAGTGAATTAATATCACAAAATACACATCATTTCTTTCCCAACATGTATAACATGCACATGGATGAATCTAAGCATATCTATACACATCAAATGGGAATGTTTAGCATACTTTATGATGAATGCTAAATAAGTTACTTAAGAAAATTTGAATGCTTATGATGCATGATTTTCATTAAGTAGAAAAGGGTAGTTTCTTATCCAATTTTCACATGCACACATGAATGTATGAAAGGCATAAGTGAGTACGGTGCCATTGTTAGCACCAGCGGTGTAAGGTACAAGACCTACTTAGGGCAACTTAAAGCCTCGCAACCCCAGGGTTGTCATGACTAATATACCACTTTCCTTAAATACAAGCATATGTACAAAAGAAATGAATGGAAAAAAAGAATGCAAAAAGTTATACTTGATTGTTTGATTTGTTTATGCAATTTATATGTGTGAATATGAAGATCCTTCTTAGGTTATAACATGGAAGGGGATAAGAGTAGATCTGAGCAAGTGTTATGTTGTTTTAAAAGAACTATACACTTTGCAAATCTTATTCAAATCCATGTTAAGAGGAAAGAAAGGAAGCAAACATAAGACACATTTTTATATTCACATGCAAATGTATAAATAAAATATAAGTAACACACTTTCAGTTTTGATAATTGATTCATATATTTTGAAAATAATTTGGAATTTAATAGTGATAATAGCCATTCATATTTTTACTTTAGCCAAAACATGCAATTTGACATTAAGAAAACATTTTCATTTTAATTTTATTTTTGAAAAGCATGAATGCATGAAATCCATATGACATACACATTTAGCATGCTAGGAAAGAAATAAATTGATGAAAGCAATGTAAATTCATCCACCTAATTAATTCTAAAGACAATCTTATGAAATAAGAGAGCTTAAAGCAAATCAAGTTATTTTTAAAGAAGGTTTGATTTTGTTTTGAGTTTGATTTAATTTGAGAAATGTGAGGTGATTTTGCTGTTCCTAACCCATTCCCACATGTGTATGATATTTAAATTCAATTTTTAGATGATTAGATCTATTTTATATTTTTTGATTAGGTTAAGGTATGAATTAAGTGGGTTAATTACCCCTTACCTATACCTTAGCATAGTTAATCAAATAATTATGAGCCAATGAGATGACATAAAACCACACAAGGAATTTAAATGCTAGTAAGAAAAGGGCCAAATGCATTTGCCTCATGATTAATGATTAATTAAACTAAGGGGTTTAACTTAAGTACTTTCATAACTCCCCTCACACATGTGAGTTGGATTTTGATTTCTTTAATTGTACTTAGGCTTGACACCAAGCATCTACCCAAGAAAGATTAATTAAGTTCGGAAAGTTTTGAATGAAATTAATTAAGGGTAATTAGTGAATTACCCTTAATTAAAGATGGATTAAGGAAGAAAAGGGGTTTAGGAAATATCTTGAGGAAAGTATCTCAAAATTACTCCTAAACCTCATATTCACTTAATCTTAATTGACTCAATCAGAGGTTAAACCACTAATTATACCCTTAATTAATCTAATTACATTAAGGAGTGATTAAGGAATGAGCTAGCAATTCCCTAATTAAATAAATCCCAAGAAAATTAGGGGAGGTAGGAGTCATCCCACTAATCATACACAAGAAGTTTGGGATTAATCAGTGGAGTAATTATAGGGTAATTAGCAAAATAACATTCCCAATAAAACCTAAATTCATAGAAAAGAACTATTCAAAACTAATTAAAATCAATTTTAGAATATTCTATGTTCAATTATCTTTCCAATGCAATTTTTCTCATATTTGTTTGATTTTCTAGGCTTAGATACAAATTTAGGAAGGTTTGGTGATTAAATAATAATTAAAAAGCCTAATTATATGTTTAATCCATCGACGTGGGCCTTGGCGACATCTTTCCATGGCGTGACAAGATTGGGTCTTTAACTTGTCACATCATAGCACCGCATCAGCGGCGGTGCTATATGCTTTCTCTTCAGCCGTCCGATCAAGGATCGGATGGTTGAGATTAAAGCTGCAGTTGTAAAGGGTGAAACATAGGATGCTACGTGTTTTAATCTGATCGTCCATTCAAAATGTGTGGATGGACAATTAGAGATTCATCCCTGTAATTCCCTATGAGCAATGGAGATCGTCCATGTTCTAGGGCAAGATCTGAGCTCGATTGAGCTTGGATTGAGCTAAAATTTAGCCCACACCTTCATCATAGAATGGAGATCATATCCAACTGCTAGTTTATCATGCAATGAAAATTTCTTTCACAAAGCTCCACACTATGGCTAGATTAAGCTCAAAAAATGGTTTACCTCACTGGCAGTCGATTCCCTTGGAGAAGCTTCATCTAGTGGAGATGAAGCTTTGCTGAGAGTTTGAGGTCTTGAGATTGGGTGGTTGCTTCTAAAGGCCAAATCCACCTTGAACTCCTTGTGGATTTGATCAAACTAGCACCCCTCTTGCCTTTGGAGCTTGGGAAAGAGCTTGGACAAGTTTGATTGGGGTCCCTAAGGGAGCTTGCAAAGGGAATTAGGCTGGTTTTAAGTGTGGAGTGATTGGATTTTGGTTTCTTCCCTATTTTAGCAGAAATCAAGAAATGGGAAGTTCAACCTCTCTCTAAGAAGCTTGGGAAGAGTTACTAGGGCTTACTCTGAGTTCCTTTTCTTCAATAGAATTAGCAAGAGTAAAGATTCAGTTGAATTAGGGGGAGTACATGTCCCCCAAGGGAAATCAGATAACCGCAAGCCTCCCTGCCATTTTGATCCAATTGAACTTATGCCATGGGTTTGTTAAGCTATTTAGGATGTCCTTGAATTTGATTTTGGTCAGGGAAGAAGTGGGTGAGGTGGCCATGTGCTTGAATTATGTGGAAGGAGGATTCCATGTGCTCCATTTCAAGGCATGTGGTTGGTTTGGCCATTGGGCTAGGTTGGGCTGACCCAAACCCATTGGGCTGGGTGCACCACACTCCCTAGTGTTCACTTGATCCAGAGGGTCTTGTTATGGAGGATTTGACCAAATTCAAGTGGATATGGCCTAGGGGTAAAATGGTCATTTGACCTTGATTTCATTTGGGCATATTTGGTATGATGAGAAAATAGGTTTGGCCAAGCTTTATTGAATTTGGAGTTTATTTGATGTGATTTGGCTCATGTTGACCCATTTAGGTCAAAATGGGTCAACTTGGGTTAAGTTGACCAATTGGTCAAATTAGGTCAAACCAAAGACTGGGTCAAGTTCATATGACCATTTGAAATATTTTGGTGGCTTTGGTTTGATGCAATTTGGTTTAGGTTTGAATTTGGTTCAATTGAGTTCATTTAGGTCAAATGGGTCAAGTTGACCAATTTGACCCATTTGACTTTTTGGGTTAGGTCTTGGGTTAGGTTTAGTTGGTCATATGAAATAGATTGGTATCTTTTTTTCCAATTAATTTTACTTAAGATTGAATTTGGCTCAATATGACCCTTTAGGTCAAGTTAGGTTGAAGGTCGGTGGGCAATTGTCTAGTTGGCCAATTGAGGCTTTAGTCAAGTTCAACAATCATTTTGGGATGAACTTGACCCATTGATTTCAATCAATTGGGCTTAGATCAAGTTTTGATACATTTTGACTTTTTAGGTCAAGTTGGATCAAGCTGGGTCAAGTGGGCAATTGGGCTAAGTTAGGCTCAAATGTTGACTTGGTCGAGTTCGAACATTGATCATGAATGAACTTAGATCATTGGTTTCAATCAATTTAGCCTATGGTGGATTTTGGCTATGTTGGGCTTCATTTTGGCTAAGTGTTGACTTGGTCAACCCTTAGGTTTGACTTGGTTTGACCCAATTTGAGTGATTGATCATCTCATGATGATTGTTGATCATGATGAGAGGCTTAAGTGGGCTTAGTTCAATCTAATTTGGTTAGGATTAGAATTTGGCTCATAAGGGTACTTTAGGTCACTTTAGGTCAAGTGAGCCTAAATAGGTCAAATGGCTTGTTCAAAGCTTGATTTGAGTTTGGTTGAACTCACATATGGACTTATGATTGAAATATAAATCCATTTGCAAGTGGTTTGAAGTCAAATGGGTTTTGATTCATTTGATAATTTCATGTTCAAAGGGTGAACATGAGATGAATTTTAACTTGATTTTGAATTGAGTTTTGGTTAAGTGTTTAAAGTTTGTATTTATATTTGGATTCATGATTGAATGATTAATTGAATCATGAAGAAAAATCAAGTTTGGCTTGATTTGAAAATTTGGCTAAGTTTAGGATTTTGACTTGAAAGGCATATTAGATTTTTTGAATTTGTTTGATTTTTTGGATTTGGTTTTGGTTGTTTGAATTTATATTTCATTTATATATGTGAATATAAATGTGAATATAAATGGGTTATGAGAAAATTTCAAGGATTTGAAGTGATTTGAATATGATTTAGGCTAAATCCTTAAAAGAGGATTAAAGGACTTAGGAAAGATTTGGAATTTTGGATTTGAATTTTGGATTTAGTTTGATTGATTTGAATTTATATTTCATTTATATATGTGAATATAAATGGGTTGTGAGAAAATTTTATGAATTTGAGATGGTTTGAACTTGATTTGGGCTAAGTTTTTAAGAAATCAAAGAACTTAGGAAATATTTCAAACTTAGAATTTCAATCATGTTTCAATCATGGGTTTCAATCAAGGATTTCAATCATGGATTTCAATCATATTTCAATCATATGGGCGATTTTGTTTGAAGAAAATCAATTAGGCTAAATTGATTTAAGTTTGATGTTGATTTGATTTGGAGTTTGACTTGAAGGAAGGAAGTGAGGAATGTGGTTCAAGCTATAGGGTAACATTTTCTTAACACCCCAGGCATGACCTATTCCTATGGCTAACTCTTCTAAGTCTCTGCTAGGTTGAGTGTCCACCTAATCACTAGATGTGTCTTAAGACTAAGGAACTCTTAGTGTCTAAGATAAGTCCTATGTCTAAGAGGGAGGGGTTGAGAGCTCATTCTAAAAATGAGATCAACAAAAGGCATGATAGGTTTGGTGTGACAAGGAACACCTTTTATTTGTTACAGAAGATCAACAACACCAAGATCACAAGCACTAGAAATAATCTACCCTAACCCAAGGTGTAGAAGGAATCTAGAGTTTAGTGCAATGTGACTCAACTTATGTTAAAGACATAAGAGAAAAGGAGAAATCCTAGGGATAGAATATGTGAACCTTCCACTAGAGGAGTTCAAGTCATCCACAAGGGGATGAGAGGTTTGATTTGATTTGAGTCTCACTGGGAGAAATTTGATTTATTTAAGTAAGTTTTTCTGGGGAAGAGGGTTGAATTTGTTTAAATTTGTTATTTAATTTGTGTTTGTTTTCACTCCACAGGAGATAGAAAAGTGAACTCTCCACTAGGGAGGCAAGTTCAAGTCATCTACAAGGGAGGGGTTGTGAAATCCACTGAGGGATTATAATTCTAGATCCATTGGGGGACTAGAAAGATTTGCATCTCATTGAAGAGAAACAAAAGATTTGATTTAGATTGATTGATTGTTTTATTTTGTTTGTTTCAGATTTTGTTTTGTTGAATTTGTTTCAAATTTCTAGATTTTGGATTTTGAGATGGACCCTATTGATTTGTGATGGATCGCTTGTAGGAGTCAAAGAGGCCTAGACCTAACTTTACCAATCCAAAGTGGTAGTGTACTAAATACATGGTAGGACTAGCCAACCAAAGGGATGCCTTTCGATATGCAGCAGCTGTACTAGGAAGAAAGTAGAGTAGACTTACATCCTCCAAACTAGGGACCAGTTGTTGGGGTAATCTATTGGCAACGCAACAGATTGAACCCAACTTAAGGCTGACTATTGAGTGAATTCCACTAGGGAACTTAGATCAACTCAAAGATAGCCAAGATTAATTTCATTTTTAGATTTGTTTTGATTAAAATGGATCCCATTGATTTGATGGACTAGTAGGGGCCATGGCCAACTCAGACTCACCAAAGGGAGTAGTCTACTAACCACAAGATAGGACTATCCAACCAAAGGGGTGCTTTTTGGTGTGCAATGGTCAAGTTAGGAAGAAAGCAGGGACTCACATCTTCCAAAATAAGGAACCATTAGGGTGATCGGTTGCTTTGGGCAACAAATCGAACCAGACCTAGGGCTGACTATTGAGTGAATGTCTTAGGGGGACTTAGATCAACTCAAAGATAGTCCAGATTAATTTTATTTTATATTTGTTCCAATAGATTCATTGGGGATCACAATCGGAGAAGGAGCTTATAGCCCCTACCTATCTCAAATTTACTGAACCAAAGGGAGTAGCTTCCCGACCGATGGGAGAATTTTCTGATTAAAGGAGTGCCTTTCAGATTGCAATGATCAATTTAAGAGAAGAAAGCTCAGGGACTCACATTTTTCACTACAAAAGACAACTAGGGTGATCAGTTACTTTGGGTAACAAATTGAACCCGACCTAAGGTTGCCCGTCAGTTTACGATAATCATGCTAGAAAGAATGCATCATAGTCTTATATCTTCCAATGCAGAATGACCGTCGATAACCTATTTATGGAAAAATAGATTGAACCTGACCTAATGGTGACTATGGAGTGAGTACCGACCCAGGGATTTATCTCAACTCAAGTAGTCAGGCAAATTCTATAGGGAGTTTTGCTAACACTGCCCTAAAGATAGGATGCCTGCTTGGGAAAAGGGGCCTTTTGGGGACTTGAATTCCTAATCCACAAGGGAATTAATTTGTTTATTTGTTTAATTTGTTTTAATGTGGACCCTATTGGTTTACAAGGATCAAACTAAGAAGGAGCTTATATCAGCCTAGACCTAACTCAAATTTACTGAACTAAGGGAGAATCTATGCATCCGCTGAACAAATTCTTCAACCATAGGGGTGGCTACTAGGAAAAGGGGACTATCCAATCTGAGGGTAACCCGAGTAGTGTCTAAATGGGGTCATAAAGGATGTGATCCAAATAGAATGTCTATGGGGAGAAGGGCCGCTATGCAGCTTAATCCAACACTATAGAGAAGATGACATGGCTAGTCATATATCCAATAGGTATTTGGTATCCAACTCAAGGACAAAGCTTGGTGACTCACATTTTCCAAGAGTGGTGTACTCACTGGGTGAGTCGCTATCAGCATAGCAAACATCAACCAACCTAAGGTGCCCATCGATTTGCAATAATCAGTCTAGGAAAAAAGCTCGGGACTCACATCCTCTTATAGCAGAACTGATTGCTGGGATAGTCTGTCTTTAGCTCGACAGGTGCCATCCGACCTAGGGTGATTACCGAGTAATGCTAGAGGACTTATATCAACTCAAATGTAGTTAAGATGAAAGGAGCTTTTGGGGGACTTATCCTAAACCTCAAATATACTCGACCTAGTTAGATCATGATGATTAGTTCAAGAAGAAATCTCAAGGACACACATCTTCTTAAACAAAATCAACATGAGATAGTTTACTGGCTGGGTAGTGAAAACTACCATACTAAAAAGGCACTCGTTGGTTTGCAATGATCAAGTTAGATGAAAGCGTGGGGACTCACATCCTCCAATAAATGACCACTATACAAAGCAAGGTAGCATGTAAACTCAACTAGACTAATGAGTGAGTGCCACAAGGGCTTGCTCATATCAAAATAGCCCAAGACAAAAGATGTGTTTGTTTTTGTGCATGTGTTAAAAGGAATAGGACTCCACCTGGTTCTCTCACACCTATCCTAAACATGCTGAGGAGTTTGATGAAATGGCACCACGGATGGAAATCAGGAACTCCCACCAAGAAAGGATTCGCTCTGGTTTACTTATACCTAACTTAATTGTGCTAATCAAAATAGGATGCCTCTTGGGTTCTCTCACACCTATTTTAATAGTATCAGGAGGTTGTGTTTGGGATTTGAAAGAGGGATAGGATGCCTGGGGACTCTTACATACCCTAAACACGCCATCATGATTCAAGCAAGACAAGCAATGCTTAGAAAGAAGAGAGATTTGATGAATGGAATCGATTTTGTTCTTTTATTAATAATTATTTTCAAACATGATTTATTTCATGGGTAATATTTCTTTAGATAGAGCCCATTAATTGGAAGCATCATTGTTCCCTTTACAATCAATGATGATATGATCCTCCTTGGTAGGCCTTCTATAGCATAGGGCCTTCAAGTGGGTTAAACTTGCCTCCCATCTTTGATGGGCACAATTGGTCTCCTTAGGACTAACACAAGTTCTTACTTGGAAAGACCTAGTCCATTGTTGTGAGCTTGAATCAT
Organism: Cymbidium sinense; assembly: GCA_021442155.1. Taxonomy (NCBI): domain Eukaryota; kingdom Viridiplantae; phylum Streptophyta; class Magnoliopsida; order Asparagales; family Orchidaceae; genus Cymbidium; species Cymbidium sinense. Next base: position 72,982,539 of record CM038214.1, read on the forward strand.
TTTGGCTTTGTACAACTTGAGGTTCTAGCACGCCCATAGGGGACTCTCCTCTAAACCTTTGAGCTCTTCTAACAGAAACTTTGCATTTTGATTTGTAATGATCTTGCTACCCAATGCTATCCTTAGTGATGGGAGTTGAACTTCTAAAAGTAGACTGCACCCATACACTAAGGAAAATGGGTAGATTGAGTTGGAGTTCGGTATGTGGTGTAATAGGCCCACAAGGCTTCAACCAACTACCATTCCACACTTGTTGTCATCAAGAGTCTTCTTAAATATCAGGATGAGAGTTTTGTTGAATGCTTTTGCTAAGCCATTTACTCTGGGGTAGTAGATGGTGGAGTATCTCCAATCTATATTGTGTCTTTTAGCGAAGCTATTAATCTTTGTGCTTTTGAATGTGGTACCATTATGAGATATAATTTATCGAGGAACCCCAAACCTATATATGATATGGTTCCTAAAAAACTTAAGCACATGTTGAGTTGTGACCTCTCTGAGTGGGATTGCCTTCACCCACTTGGAAAAGTAGTAGGTGGCAGCTAAGATGAACTGGTGACCCTTAGAAGAAGGAGGATCAATCGGACCCACAATGTCCCAACCCTCAAATGGCCATGAGGCCAATGTAGAATGTAGAATGTTGGTTGGTGGAGGACCACATGTACCGACATCGATGGCATCTCTAGCTACATCCATGCGGTAATCATCAAAGGCCAAGTATCCGTTGATCTTCATCTTCATCTTCTGATCGACATGTGCTCCATAGACCTAATGCACCTTGGTTATAATGCCATGTTTTTTTGTCTAAAATGTAACCACATTTTCAAAGGATCGATAGTGGTGCCATCAACAAGAGCATAGGAGAGAGCTTTCACCGATGGGCTTGTGACTTTTCTTGAGGTAGTTTACTAGTGTTCAAATTGTTTATGAACTTGCCTCTAATCCAACACCTTGTCCATTTTGGCAACGACAATCTCCCTTCAAGAGAAAGTCTCTCAATGAGTTCTACATCAATAAGGGATAGGACTTGTCTATTTTGGACCCTTATTGGAATGGACTCTTCTTCTAGACATGCCAATTCTTTGGCAAGTTTGGCCAAAGCATCCGCATCGTTCTCGCCGGGAACCTTGTATATGGTGACTTCAGGAATTTGGGCCAACAGCTTCATGGTATATTCATGGTAATGATGAAACTTGGGTTTGAGAACCTTGTAAGACCGACGATTGGGTTGATGACCAACTGAGAATCCCCATAGATGTTGATGCTCTCGACACTAATTCTGATAGCTAACTCCAGACCGATAATCAAAGCCTCATACTCAGCTTCATTGTTGGTGCAGGGGTTGGATAGATAGTATGAGAATCTCATCACATTGTGGTCTGGAGTTAGAAGAACTATTTCTACCCCTGCCTTTCCTGGGAGAATAGATCGTGATGCTTTCCCTTTATGAAAAGAAGCTGCACCATTAAAATACATCTCCCGTTGAGGTTGTCGGCCTCCCCTAAGTTCATGATTTGTTCATCAGGTAGATCGTCACTAAGCGGTGAATCAACAAGATGTAGATGTGCTACTAAGAAATTCACCAAGTACTATCCTTTAATACCTGAGGGTAAATGTAATGTCAAACTAAAAGTATCATGACCAACATGCCAAATAATAATATTGGCCATGTCATGAGATACTGTAGCGGATTGGTTCTGGAGATCAAGTTCACTTTATGAGAAATCATATAATGCCATAACTTTTGGGAAGCAAATATCAAAGCCAGGAAATGTTTCTCAATAGGCCGGTAGTTCACTTCAGTAGGGATCAGACTACAGCTGAGGTAGTAGAGAGCACTCTCCTTTCCTTCGTTGTTGGCTTAGGCCAACAAAGTGTCAAGTAAGTCATTCAATGAACCAGGGTAGAGGATGAGTGGCCTGCCTGGGATAGGGGCTGCTAGAACTGGTGGCTTCACCAAATACTGCTTGATGTCTTCAAAAGCATGCTGGCACTTGTCATCCCTCTTGAACTTGGCATCCTTTTTGACAAGTGCTAAAAATTGCTTGCATCTCACGATAGGTTGGAGATAAAGCGTCTCAGATATGCCAGCCATCCTTGGAATGATCTAAGTTGTATTAAACTTTTAGTAGATGACATTTCTAATATAACTTTGTTCTTTTTAGGATCTATCTCTATTGTTGGGTGTCAGACAACAAACCCAAAGAATTTTCTTGAAGCTACTCTGAATGCACACTTCAAGGGATTCATTTTGAGGTTATATTGTCTTAACCATTTGAAAACTACTCTTAAGTCAAAGAGATGGTCTTCCTTTTCTCTACTCTTGACTACTAGATCATCAACATAGCACTCAACCTGATGATGGATGAGTTTGTTGAAGATCTGAGTCATGGCCCATTGGTATGTAGCACCAGCATTTTTAAGGCCGAAAGACTTGACCTTATAATAAAAGATTCTGATCGAGGTTTCAAAAGTAGTGTTTTTTTATCTTCAGGAAACATTTTGATTTTATTGTAGGCAGATGACCCATGCTTGAAAGAAAACACTGCATGAGATGAGGCAATATCGACCATTAACTCTAGTATAGGAAGAGGAAACTCATCCTTAGGACACACCTTGTTTAAGTCCTTGAAATCGATGTAAATGTGAATTTGGCCATTCTTCTTCTTAAATGATATGACACTGGCTAACCAAGTAGGGTACTTTTTTTCCCTGATGAAATCAGCATCGATCAATTGCTTGACTTTAGAAATGACCTATTTTTTATTTCTAATTGCAAGCATCTAGAGCTTGCTTGATAGGGATAGCATTAGGATCTATTGCTATCTTGTGGATTGCTATGTTTGGAGATAATCCAGGCATCTCTTCATAACTCCATGTGAAGCAATATTTAAGCTCAGTCAATAACCTAACTAAGTCATTGGTTTCTTCTTCATTCAGTAATGAACTGATGTAGTCGGGCGTGGACTTTCTTCTATCTCGAGGTTGATTTATTTAAGCTTCTCTATTATTGAATGAATCTCCTCTTCAAATTCTAGAGGTACATCCTTGATTTGGAGATCATCTGGATCATCTGAGGTTTCTAAACACACATTCTCATAAGAGTTGGTGTTGTGTGAAAAGAACCTATTAGACTCCAAATGATTGGTAACAACTAAGCAGTAATCATCATCATTGACTGGACCCACTGTATCGAATCCTAGTCCTGCTCTTGATTGTGCTTCCCTGCCTATATTATTTCATAACTTTTCAAAATACTCTGACCTGTGCTTGGACCATGTATGAGGAACCAAACCTTTCTGTATAAGATTATGAACACAAGGCAAGTAAAAGTCAAGCAGTAATTCCATTAATTCTTTAAATGAATCCTCCTCAAGTTCTACATCAACTTCAGGACTTGAGGATGATGATCCAAAAAAGAATCTCTTCGCTTATCTTTGGATGACTTAGGGGCTTCTTTAATTACTAAACCTTTAGCTTTTGAGATGAAAGTGAGGTTATAGCTAAGCCTGCCTAATAGTCTCACATAAACGATTAATACTTACTTTGTCTGAGGCCCTCTCATTGCTCTTGGATTGAAAGTCACCTCCAATGGAACCCATGAGAGGGGTTGGGTATGCTAATCACATTAAACTCATCCTGAGCTGGATTCCAAGTCTATGTGAATAGTAGGGTACTCCTATGAACTGAACATAACCCTATTGGTCGATGGCCAACCTGGGGTCTTCCACCTTGAATCGCCTCTCTATTTCTCTCTACTGGTGGAGGTTGAGTCATCCGACCCACATGTCCATATGATGGAATGAACTATGGGTGGAATGTGATATGCATATCTATTTCTTCTTCAATTCCCCTTTCTTGTTCACTTGGATTTTCATTTTTCTTTTTGTTTTCTTTTGCTTTTTCTTTTTCTTCTTTTTATTTTGCATTTGCATTTGAATTCTTTCTAAGATGATGAGAAAGGGTGTTTTGGGGTAGATAGTAGGTAGCATCCTCATAAATCTCAACCTCTCTGACTAAAAATGACTTTTCATCCCCATTAATATGGTATTCAATCCCATCCTTTCTAAATTTGATGCACTGAAGGAGGGAGGATGGAATCATCTTATTCTAATGTATCCAAGACCTATCGATCAAAGCTATAAATGAAGTATTCGAATCAATTATGTAAAACTTGGCTTCAGTCTTCCACTCACCTATCTCCATGGGTAACAATATGGAACCTAAAGCCCTCTCGCCTTTTTCATTGAATCCTCTCAACATCATCCAATCTCCTCAGTGTGTGGAGATGTCAATCCTCAAATAGATAAGAGTCTTTAGACTCATAATGTTCACCGATGAACCTAAATCGATGAGAACTCTGGTAAGTCTAAATCTTCCCATGTCAACTGTGATGTAGAGGGGACGGTTGTGCTCCAAATCTCCTAGAAGAAGGTCTTCATCTGTGAAAGTGATCCCTTGGGATTCTTTTGCATAATGTGCCTCTTATGTTAGCTAGCTAAGCATATTTTAGATCAAGGAGAGTTTTGATTAATGACTCCTCATCTCTTTGGATAAGACGAGGGCATCATATGCTTAGCTTAGATGGAAACTTTCTTAGATGAGAGAAGACATTGTAGTCCACCTTAGGCTGATCCTCCATAAGCATATCCAAGGGTGGATCATTCTGTGGAGGGGATTCTCAATCCTCTGTACCAATGTCTTCTTTCCTCATCTTGTGTGCTACCCTAGGAGGTAGAACCTTGCCACTATGGAGGTTAACTGGTGATCTCTTGTGGAAGGATAATGGAAGGTTCTACTGCACGCCGTGCTCACCTAGCTTCTTATGGGACCCTCAAAATTGGATGATTCCAAGTCTATCTCAAGAGGAAAACCATGTTCAGTGGGAAAGTCCCTCAATCAAAGAGGAGATCAAAATTGTTATAGCTATGACTTGAAGAGTTATCATTAGAATAGAAGAAGACAACCCATCAAGAAGTGACAGATGTAATTCAAGCTAGCTTTATTCTTCAATTTCTTGGATTTTAAGAAGTACAAAGTAGAAGTCAAAGTAAGAGAGGTAATGGATTTGATGCCCTTATCTACTGGTACAAGAGTTTTACTAGTAGAAGAAGAAGAGCTAGCTGAACTAGGAGAAGTCTCGTGGTAGCAACATAGACTTCTGACTCGATGGTTGCGCTACTATACTATCTGGTCGGCAGCACATGCTATTATTATTGCTGAGCTCCCTCTTTCCCAGAGTTAGTATAACTTGCAAACCTTCCTTGATATTGGAGGTTTGAGCTGACTTTAGCACCTGCAAGGAAAGTTTCTTGATCTTCTGAGTGATCTTTTTAGAGGTTTTGGATAAGGAGATATCCCAACCTTCTTTGGTTTTGGAGAGAATGCAAGTATCCCCCAGTATTACCTTGATGGAACTGGATGGTTGTTCCATAAGGTATTCCTTCAAGATAACTATAACATTGGTCTTGAAGCTATGTTCAAGCTAGTCCTTGAAAGTGAAGCAATCTTCCAAAACATGACCTAGCATACGGTGGTAGGGGCAAAAGTTAGGATCATGGCTTCTTCCTACTTCCTTCGGTCTTCTAGGTTTGGGTAGCTGAAAATCAAGCTTCTTTAGGAGGTTCTTAAAGATCTTCTTGATTACCTCCCTCTTAAATGAATAAGGCTTGTTAAACTTATCTAAAAGAGTAGGTGAACCATTGCTACATAGCGATGAATAAGTGTGCCACTGCTGGTGATGATATGGCTGAGGAGGCAGCGATGTAGGCCATGGAGGCTGCTGTGGCGGCCGGTAGGGCAGCCTCGGTGGTGGTGGATGAGGTGGAAGCGAAGGCTACTGAGGTCATGGTCTCACAAACTGATCTCTACCTGGTTACTTCCCTTATCAACTGCTATCATTATTCTCGACTTCTTCTTATAGACCTTTTGCGGCTTAGGCATAGGTAGTTGATCATGAAAAGGCAACTACATGAAGGTGACCAGGACATGGATATTCCTTAGAAGAATCTTAATGGCATGCTATTCAAACAGCTGTGACTCGCATTTCATATTCAGGTTATGCCATCTGAGAATGTAGTCAACAAAGGACTCACCTGGGTGTTGTTGTGCTACAATGAGATCACATATAATAACCCTTTGCTGAGCTACAATAAACCATTTGATGAAGAGTTGTTCCAACTCAGAAAATGTCTTCACTAAACTATTGGGAAGTTCAACATACCAGTAAAAAGTTATACTTGTTAGGCTACTAATAAAGACACAAAAAAGCAAAGCATCACTGCCATCGGTGTTGCAACAACTAGCTCTAAAATGGGTGATGTGCTACCTCAGGTTTCCACTGCCATCAAAACTCATGAAGGAAGGTGGCACAAAACCCTTGGGATATTGGATTGCATCAAAGTCCTCTGGTAGGTCTACCCTTGGAATTGATGATCCTCCCGTGCTTGAGCCAACACTTCCTTCACGCTCTCAACCATAGACTTTATATCTTTTCTATGGAGGTACTTTCTACTACCTTCCTATACACGCTAGTGCTACCTTGCTCAACGGGAGGTAAGGTCTTGGCTGGGTCCAAGACATGCACTAACTCTAGCTGACTAGTCTCAACTATGGTAGGATGAACTACTGGTGCTTATTTCTGTAGCACTGAGACTACTGCTAATAAGTCCTCAAGATGTCTCACCATCCTATCTATCTTTTCATCTTTTTTCTTTATTTGTACTAGGAGGTGTTGGTGCAAGTGGGTTGTGTCTTCTTGCTCAGCCTCATCACCTTCCATAGTCTGCTACTCTCTGAGGAGGGATCCTCTGGTATCAACCATGCAAACCCCTACTGAGTCTCCCAACAAATAATCTTCATTGAGATCAAAGCTACTCTTCTCCTCATCAGACCAGTCGTATCCTAGAATTTATTTCTTTTCCATAAGATAATGTGCCACTATGTCCTCTAGAGAATGATTAATCAATAATCATGAATGATTTTACAACCCAGATCACTATCATGTACCGAGGCGGGACCTCCTACTACTGGAGAATCAATCCTATGAGGACTATACTCATTATAAGAGACACACTCCTGACTGTCACTGACTCTGAAAGGGGTGACACTTCTAGGAGGTTCTATGATCATGGGTGCAACTGGGCTATCATCTGCTCCCTCTACAATAGCTGTAACCATCTCTATGTCCTGCTAAATTGGTGGTGTTGGTATAGGGACAACCACTTTGCTTCGAGGTCGCCATTCCTTTCGTGCCACAACTAGGATAGAAGGTTAAGTGGGAGAGCTCATCCGCCATAGTAGGTGGTGTAGATGGAATGGGATCCTTTGGCCATAGCTAGATCACGGTGCGCTTCTCCCGATGTGGCCTTCATGGCCTTCATGACTGAGATGCTGCGACATGAACAGGTGATGATGGACGAGGGTTTGAGTGGTGTGGTGGAGACACCATTGACTCTCTTGAAACAGGGACCCTTCTCCTATGATGGGTCATCCTTGTAAGAAGAATACTGTCTATGTGATTGACGTGAGTAGCGTGCTGATCAGAAAAATCAATGAGCACAGAGGCCGCTGAATGCCGATCAAACCTTTGCTTCTCTTGGCTAGTGATCTGAACTATAGTGTAGGCCTCCCTGGTCCTCCCTTACCATAGATGTTTCCCCATGCTACAGTGGATAATAGATCTCAAGTCAAATTGAGCTCAATTTAACTGTAGCCAGTGTGAAAATAAGGCTAGCATATGACCTCCTACTGCTAATCATGGACTGAATCAACTGGTGGAGGTAAAGTAGGGATCCTCCAAGCAACCTCTCTATCAGACCTAGAGAGAGGATGAAATGGGTTTGTTGTAACTGAGAGAAATCGAGTGGCAACTCCACAACCACCATGTAGGCCTTCATCTCCCAGGTGATGCGTGTATGGTACTACTTAATCATGGGTTTTATTCCTCCTGAGTCTGGGTGAGTGGAGTAAGAGCTGACCCAACCTCAAAAGTGGGGAGACATGGATTGAGGAGCCTTACCGGGGTGCTAATGAGTGGGTGCTAGCCTCAGAAAAGAGAATCAACAGGCACACGGAGCTATCACATGTCTGATTGACACTGCACAAACTATCATTGCCTTCCTTAGTGAGGGATATCAAAGTCCGAAAATCAATTTGAATGATCGCCTGCCCAATGATGCTTGGTGAGGGAGTGCTCTTAAATCCTCACTCCCCTCTACCAAAATGGATGAGATGGGTGTAATGAGGGAGATTGATCTAATGTCCCAATAGGGAGAGTAAACACATACTTCTATTATGTTGCCATTATAGTCAACTAAAAAACTAAAAACTGAACTGTAGTTGCAACTGAGATTGATGCTGAGAATCTACAATGTTGGAAACAAACTTGGATTAGATTTTTGTTTTGTTGACTTCTAAATTTGAATTTAAAGTTTGAACCCACATCCAACATCTTGGAAGTGTTAAGTGGGGTTCAAATGGATTTAGAGAAGATTTAGAGATTTGATTGCAAAGATGAATTTTGATATGAATCCAATTTCAACAAATTTGGATATGTTGAAAATGGGTTCAAAATTTTTAGAAAGATGCTTCCATAGGTTCATGGTTGAAATTAGATTTTGATTTGAGGATTGTTTCCTTTAACAAATTTGAGTAAGTTAAAACAAAGGGTCAATTGGTTCTATTTTGATTTGATATTTTGAATTCCCACTTAGCAAATTTGGGTATGCTAAGCGAGGTGTTTGAAAATAATTGTTTTTTTTCTTTGTTTGCTTTATGAATCTTTGATGATTTTGAAAATTAGAAGTCCCACTTAACAAATTTGGGTATGCTAAATAAAGAACCCAAGTGTGTTTTGTTTTTCTAGAAAAATTTTGAAAATAGGATTCTTAGCAAATTTGAGTATGCTAAGAAAATCCTAAAGTGTTTCATTTATTTTGGATATTTTGATTTTGAAAAGTAGGATCCTTAGCAAATTTGGGCATGCTAAGGAAATCCTAATGTGTTTCTTTTTGAAAATTTTGATTTCTGAAAAGTAGGATCCTTAGTAAATTTAGCTATGCTATGGAAATCCTAATGTGTTTCTTTTGGTTTTGATTTGTTTTTGAAAAGTAGGATCCTTAGCCAATTTAAGTATGCTAAGGGAATCCTAATGAGTTTCTTTTTGGTTTTGATTTGTTTGTGAAAAATAGGATCATTAGCAAATTTAAGTATGCTAAAGGAATCCTAATGTGTTTTTTTTTTAGTTTTGATTTATTTTTTGATTGAAAGCTGAGACTTCACTTTAGCAAATATGGTATGCTAAAAATGAAGTTCCAAATATGTTTTGAAAAAGTTTTGTGAAATGGAAATTTCACTTAGCAAATTTGAGTATACTAAATGAAATTCCAAAGGTGTCTCCAATTTTATTTTATTTTAGAAAAGGGAGACTTCATTTTAGCAAATGGGATGTGCTATAATGAAATTCCAAATATATTTTAAAATTTTTTTATTTTTGAATGATTTTGAAAAGAGAGATTTCAATTTAACAAATTTGGGTGTTGTGGTAAAATATTCCCGCCTTCATCTATCCTTTCTCGTAGAGGATAAATGAAAATAGAAATATACGCCTTTAGTTGGGACACCACATAGATACGTAGATGTACTTATTGAGGGTGATCGGGTAAGACATTAAGGAGAGGTATACTATCTCGAAAGATAGAATTCATAACTCTACAATGGACCTAATCACCTCAACAAGGACTCCCAAAGACAGTTGGTCTACATATGTATCAAAGATTTTTCCCCTACTTTACATGAACAAGTATAGTAAGGTTTAGTTTAAATCGTTGAGTTCCTGAGGCAAGCCCTAGAGTTAATTACATCCTAAAGAATAAGATCCCTTAGGAATACTCTCGATTAAGGTAAATGATCTTTGTCTCCAAAGATTTCAAAAGGTAGGACTATCAATACATTAGTTTATTTTGGAAAATCAAATGGGATTGACCAAGGAGAGGGAGTTTTTATCAAAGCCAAAGAAAGATAAGTAGGAGATGCCCATGATGCTAGGAAACCTAGCAAACATCTCAAACTATCGTATGGTTGGGCTTTACATTTTTGAAATTGATTTAATTTGTTTGAGTTGAATTTTTCATTATAAATTTAGGGCTTATGATTCCACAACAAAAGATTATGGAAATGCCTAAGAGGTGAGGATTTATGCTTATGGCCCACAATGGGGAGAAGCAACCTTAGAACTTAAATCTAGGGAGCTTTGGCAAGGGCCGAAAGCACAACATAAATCTAAGGCAAAAATGGTCATTTGGTTTGCCTCCACAAGAGAGGACAAACCACCCGACTACTTAGACTTACAACCACCTGGGGGGTGGCCAACTAACTCCTCCTACGGTTTTAAATTCATGTAGGCAAGTTATATGCTTTATGTAAGATAGCTAGGCTATTATTTATTTAAAAAGAGACTAAGTCCTAAAACTCACTACCTAAAGAGACTAGATCTTGTAAGAGCATCTTATAAATGACCTAAATCAAATGCAATTCAGATTTCATTTTTATTTTCATTTTTGGACAATCATTTTTACTCAGGCTAATAGGATTCATATGCATAATGCATGAGAAATAAGATTATTGGTAAAAATCTACGAGAAGGGAGGATGTGTGTTTCCACCATGGCTCTCAAAGGTCAAGCCAAGTTTCTCTGGCAAAGGTGGAAGGCCTTCAATTAAGAGTGAAAATAATATGCATTTTTGCATGATGTTATAAAAGAAGTACTCATCCAGCTAAGGTGTTGCTAATTCTTTTATCTTGATTTTTAGCCTAAGCTTTAGGTGAGGTTATGCACTCTTTATTTTTAGTTTTGAATTGTTAGATTTGGTAGAAGATTTATTTTCTATAAGAGCCTAATCCACATCGAGGCCATACATAAAGCAAGGAAGAAACTAAAAAAAGGATGCCACTTAATGCACAAGCTAAACAAATCATCAATCAATTTATAAAGCTAATCGCAAAAGAATAAGAGGTCATTATGGTCAGGTACCACCACAAACCAAAAATAAATTGGGTAGTTGAGCTCTACCCTTATACAACCCAGATTACAAATGAATTATATACAACTAAGCATGGAACTCATTATGGGGGTCTTCAAACTTCACTCCTTCATTCTTCTTTTTCTTCTTTCTTCTTTTGATTCCTTCTTTTGGATGGTTGGAAGGTGGATGCTACAAAGGCTTCACATGGTGCATAAGATGAGATCTTATGACCAATGCTCATCCTAATCCCTATAACAATCATTCCAAAATCCTAATTACAAAATTAACATGAAAAGGAAAACTAAATCTTGCTAACACCTACAAAACAAAGGTTAACTAAATAAACCACCAAATCGCAATCATGTATATTAGACTTATCACCCCACACATGGGTGACTAAGTCCACCTGGCATATTGGATCATGCTTAAGGGTATAAGCACCTGCATAGCAAAAGCATTTATATTTTTATTTATTACAGCGCTCTTAAGCACAATCCCCTGCAGAAGATAATGGTTAGACTAAAATCACCCTACCATTCAGACATTCACCTAATATCTACTAAAAAAAAATATACATCAAAACAAAAGCAAGCATCAAACCAACCTAACCTAAAGCTAGATGGTGGCTTAGCCAAATATGTGAGCTTTAGAGGTTTGTGTGGTGTGCTTAGCTATGGATTTAAGTTTAGAATTTTCTAAGTGTGAAGCATATTCAACTTAGAGGAGGATTTCATTTAAGTTATTTAATTGTTTTGGATTGATTTTATTTTATATTTTGATTGGGTTTAAGTGAATCCTATAATCAATTACTAAGTTATAAAGAGAGAGAAAAAGAAGAGAACTTCTCTTTCCTTCCCTATCCTAAGAAATTTCTAAAGTGGATTCATATTTTAGTTTTGTTAGAATGTTTTGGTTAAGTGTTTTAATCCATCCTAAGTTTAGATGAACTCTAAACAAACCTATTCAAAAAGAAAGGCATTTGAAGATTAAGTAAAATGAACAAAATTCACAAACATACATTACTTCACTTCATTCCCAGCATGTATAACATGCATATGAATGAGTCCTAAACATATCTATACATGCAAATGGAATGTTTAGCACACCTTATAATGCATTCTAGGTAATTAACTTAAGGAAATTTGAAATTTTATGATGCATGATTTTTCGTTAAGTAGCAAAGGGGTTTCTTATCCAACTTTCACATGCACACATGAATATATAAAAGGCATGAGTGAGTACGATGCCATTATTAACCAAATGTCTAAGCTACAACACCTACTTATACTTAAAGCCTCACAACCTCAGGTTATCTAGACTAATATACCACTTTCCTTAAATACAAGCATGTGTACAAAAGAAATGAATGGAAAAGAAAGAATGCAAAAGTTGGTGTTGGTTGATTTATTTTGTTTATTCAACTTATATATGCAAGCATAGTTATCCTTCTTAAGTGATAGTATAGAAATAAATAGGATGTGGAATTAGGCAAGTGTTAGGTTCTTTTCAAATGAACCATACACCTTGCTAAATCTTATTCAAAATTATACTAAAAGAAAAGAGAAGGAAAACCTACACTAAGCACATTTTTATATTTTACTCACATGCAAACTCATAAGTAAGATATAAGTAACACACTTTATGTTTTGATAATTGATCCATATATTTTTGAAAATAATTTTTATTTAATAGTGATAATAGCCACTCATATTCTTACTTTAGCCAACACATGCAATTTGACATAAAGGAAACATTTTCATTTTAAATTTGATTTTGAAAAGCATGGATGCATGAAACCATATGACATACATATTTAGCATGTTGGGGAAGAACTAAAGCAATGAAAGCATGTAAACACATTCACTTCAATTAAATCCTAAAGACAATCTTGAAATAAGAAAGCTTTAAAGTAAATCAAAGTTTATTTAATATGATTTATTTTTGATTTTGAATTTGATTTAATTTTGAAAATATGAATTGAGTTTTCCTAACCCATTCCACATATGTTTGATATTTTGTTCAATTTTAGATGATTAGATTCATTTAATATTTTTGAATAGGTTAAGGTATGAATTAAACATGTTAATTATCCCTTACCTACACCACCTTAGCATAGTTAATCAAATAATTATGAGCCAATGAGATGACATAAAACTTCACAAGGAATTTAAATTTTCAATGCACCTAGGAAGAAAGGGGCTTAATGCAATTTGGCTCATGATTAATTTTTTTAATCTAAGGGGTTTAACTTAAGTAATTTCAAAACAACCCTCACACATGAGTTGAGTTTTGATTTCCTTAATTGAACTTAGGCTCTTGAACACCTGCATCTACCCAAAGTAGATTAATTAAGTTCTAGAAAGTTTTATAATTTTAAGAAATTAATTAAGAGGGTAATTAATGAATTAGGCCTTAATTAAGAGAGAATTAAGAAAGAAAAGGGGTTTTAAGGAATAGCTTAAGGGAAATGACCCAAAATTATTCCCCTAAGCCTCCCATTCACTGAATCAGACATAATCAACTTCAACAAAGGATTAAACCACTAATCAAGCCCTTAATTATCTTTAATTACATTAATGGAGAAATTAGGAAATGAATTAATAATTTCCCTAATTAAGCCACCAATAAATCTGAAAACAATTAGGGGAAGCAGAAGTCATCCCCCAAAATACACTCAAGAGATTTAAGATTAATCAGTGGATTAATTAGAGAGTAATTAGAAAATTAAGATTTCTAATAAAACCCAAAATCAGAGAAAGACAATACTCAAAATCCATTAAAACTAATTTTAGAATATGTTAGTATGAATTATCTTTCAGTAGAAATTTACCTCATATTTTTCTGATTTTTCTTTAAAGAGATTTGAATTTTAGAAGTTTAGAGGATTAATTAGAATTATTTAAACCTTAATTAATCCCATTGCACCACGCTGACTCACCCACGCTTGCAGCCATCCTCGAGTGGCCATTTAAACATCACATTGTAGCACCATGGTGGCGTGTGCATTTTGTTCGCCATTCATCAAGGATCAATAGCTAGATTTAATCAGCTAGGGATAAAATAAGATATAAAATGTGATTTAATCTTGGCCATCCATCCAAAATGCGTGGATGGATGGCTGAGATCATCCCTATTCTTCCCTGAGGAATAATGGAGACCGTCCACTTTCAAAGGGAAGATCTGAGCTCAATCGAGCTCGAATTGGATTGAAGCTCAACCCGCACCATCTAAACCTAATGGTAAGCACATCTAACGGTCAAAATTCCATGGGATCAAAATTTCTTTCACAAAGCTCCACACCACATTGAGTTTAATGGTTAGAAAATGTCATACCTCATCGGAGGTGATCACCGGTGCTCGATTACCTTGGAGGAGCTTTTTCTTGTTGAGATGAAGATTTGGTGAAAGTTTTAGCTCTTGAGGTTGAGTGGATAGCTCTATGGACCAACTCCTCCTCTTAGTGAGCTTGATTTTGATTGAAGTGGATCTTCCCTTGCCTTTGGAGCTTGGGAAAGAGATTGGGCAAGCTCGACTTGGTCCCATGAGGGAATGTGCAAAGGGAATTGACTTGGTTTGGTGTGTGGAGAAAGTTGGCAAAACTTTGGAGCTCCCCTATGTTTGCTTAAGGGAAACTGAGAAATGGTAAATTCTAACTCTCTCTAAGAAGCTTGGGAAGGCTCTCAAATGGCTCCTCTAGCTTCATATGCTTCAATCAAATTAGGCTCTATTGGAATTGAAATTAGGGGAGTATATCTCCCCTAAATCAATCAAGCTTCACTTGCCATTTTGATCCAATTAACCAAAGTGGGTTGTTTTATCTATTAGAGGCTTGCACATGGTCAGTTTGGGCTAGGGAGTGGAATGGTAACTCCCCATGTGCTCAAATTTTGTGGGAGCATGACTCCCATGGCCAATTTGCTTATGCTGGCCTTGGGTCAAGTCTTGACCCAAACCCATTGGGTTGGGTGCACCACCCTCCATAAGGTTTACTTGACCTATTAGGAGAGTATTTGACCAAATTCCCCATAGATTTGACCAAAATTTGTTCTATAGCCTTAGGGTAGAATGGTAACCTAGCCAATTTTATGCTTATGGCCCATAGAAGGGAGATGCAACCTCAAAACCTAAATCTAGGAAAAAAAATGGGTATTCAGTTTGCCTCGACAAGAGAGGACAAACCACCCGACTGCTTAAACATACAACCATGTAGGGGTGGCCACTAACTGACTCCTCCTATGATTTTAAATTCATGTAGGAAAGTCATATACTTTATGCAAGATAACTAGGAAGTTATTTATTTAGAAAGAGACTAAGTCCTTAAACTCACTCCCTAAAGAGACTAGATCATGTAAGGGCATGCTTCAAATGACCTAAATCTAATGAAAATCATATTACATGTTATTTTTATTTTTGGACAATCATTTGACTCAGGCTTATAGGATTCATATGCTTAATGCAAGAGAAGTAAAATTATTGGCCAAAATTAGCGAGAAGGGAGGAGGTGTGTTTCCACCATTGTTCTCAAACGTCAAGCCAAGTTTCTTTAGCAAATGTGGAAGTCCTCCAATCGAGAGTGAAACAAGATGTTGTTGTGCATGATGTTGTAAGAGAAATACTCATCCATCTAAGGGGTTGCTAATTCTTTTATCTTGATTTTTAGCTTAGGATTTAAGTGAGGTTATGAGTTGCTTATTTTTAATTTTGAGTTGATTAATTTGGTAGAAGATTTATTTTTTCCTAAGAACCTAATTGTCATCCAAGACATACATCAGAGCAAGAAAGAAACTAGGAAAACATGTCATCTTAATGCACAAGCTAAATAAAATATCACACATTTTATAAAGCTAATGCAAAAGTATAAAAAGCCATTTGTGGTCAGGCACCACTGCACAAACCTAAAAAATAAATTGGGTAGTGAGCTCTACTTTTATATAACCCGTATTACAAATGAATTAAGTACACTTAAGCAAAGAATTCATTGTTATGGGGGTCATCAAGATTCATTTCTTCATTCTTCTTTTCTTCTTTCATCTTTGGTTCCTTCTTTTGGATGGTTGGAAGGTGGATGCTCCAAAGGCTTCACATGGTACATAAGGCATGGCCTTATAAATAATGCTCATCCTAATCCCCATAACAATCATTCCAAAATCCTAATTGCAAAGGTACATGAAAAGGAAAAAGTAAATCTAACTAAAACCTTCAAAACCGAGATTAGCTAAACAAACTACACATTCCCAAGCATGTATATAACAAATTGGACTTAGCACCCCACATGGGTTATCAAGTCCACCTAACCCATTTTGGAGATCATGCTTAAGGGTATAAGCAACCTGCATAAAGAAAAGCTTACATTTTATTAAAGCACCCCTTAAGCACAATCCCCTGAAGAAGATAATGATTAGACTAAATCATCCTACCATTCATTCTATGCACATACACCCTAACATCCATACTAAAACATTACATCACAAAATAAAAACAAACATCAAATCATACACTGCCCTAACATAGGACTAGAAGTGGTGATTTAGCCTAATGTGTGTGCCATATTAAGGTTGTGTGGTATGCTTAGCTAGGCTTTAAGGTTAGTAATTTTTTAAGTGTGAAAAGGTTCAACTTAGAAGGGTAGTCTCATTTAAGTTATTTAGTTGATATGGGTTAATTTTATTTGATAATTTGATTTGGTTTGAATGAACCTACTTAATTACTAAATGTTGTAAAGAGAGGAAAAGAGAAGATAACTTCTCTTTCCTCCCTACCTTAAGTGATTTCTAAGCTAGATTCATTAATGATTTTTGTTTAGTGAATGTTTTATTATGTAATTTAATTAATCCTAAGTTTAGATTTTCTCTAAACAAACCTATTCAAAAGGAAAGGCATTTTAAGATTAAGTAAAGTGAATTACTATCACAAAACATACAACATTTTATTTCTTTCCCACATGTGTATAACATGCATATGAATGGATCTTAAGCATATTTATACATACAAATGGGAATGTTTAGCATACTTTATGATGAATGCTAAGTGACTTAAAAAAAAATTTGGAATGTTTCATGTATGCATGATTTTGCTAAGTAGAAGAGAGTGATTCTTTTATCCATTTTTCATATGCACATTTACAAGTATAAAAGACATAAGTGAGTACAACACCATTTTTAACCAGGGGTGTAAGGTACAATACCTACTTAGGGCTACTTAAAATCCTCGCAACCCTGGAGTTGTCCAGACTAATATACCACTTTTCTTAAATACATGTACATGTACAAAAAGAAATGCATAGAAAGAGAATGCTAAGTGAGTTACTTAAGAAAATATGAATGCTTTGTGATGCATGATTTTTATTAAGTTGAAAAGAGGTTTTCTTATCCATTTTTCACATGCACACATGTATGTATGAAAGGCATAAGTGAGTACAACGCCATTGTTAACTAAGGGTGTAAGGTACAAGACCTACTTAGGGCTACTTAAAGCCTCGCAACTCTGGGTTTGTCCAGACTAATATACAACTTTCCTTAAATACAAGCATGTGTACAAAAGAAATGAATGGAAAAGAAAGATGCAAAAAAGTTTGTGTTGTTTGATTTATTTTGTTTATGCAATTTATATGTGCAAATGTAGATGTCCTTCTTAAGTAATAGTATAGGAATGAATAGGAAGGGAATTAGGAAAGTGTTATGTTCTTTTCAAATGAACTATGCACTTTGTTAAATCCTATTCAAAACCATACTAAAAGAAAAGAGAAGGAAGGATACACTATGCACATCATCAAATTTATATCCACATGCAAGCTTATAAATAATTATAAGTAGCACACTTTCAGTTTTAGGTATTTGATTTATAAATTTTGAAAATAGTTTTGAATTTAATAGTGATAATAGCCACTCATATTCTTACTTTAGCCAAAACATGCAATTTGACATAAAGAAAATATTTCATTTTGAATTTGATTTTAGAAAAGCATGAATGTATAAAACTCATATGGCATACACATTTAGCATGCTAGTAAAGAGATAAAGTGATGCAAGCATGTAATTTCATTCACTCTAATTAATTCTTAAAGACAATCATATAAAGTAAGATCATTTAAAGAGAATCAAAAGTTGTTTAAAGAGACTTTCATTTTTGCATTAAGATTGATTTGAATTAGGAAAGTGTGAGAAGGTTTACTGGTCCTTACCCATTCCCACATTTGTGCATTATTTTAGTTTAATTTTTAGGTGATTAGATTAATTTTATGCTTTGGTTAGGTTAAGGTGTAGATTAAGTTCATTAATTACCCTCTACTTATACCACTTTAACATATTTAATCAAATAATTATGAGCCAATGTATGACATAAAACCACAAGGAATTTAAACCAGTAATGCATCCTAGGAAAGAAAAGTACCTAATGCAATTAGCTCATAATTAATGATTAATTAAGCTAAAGGGTTTAATTTAAGTCCTTTCATAACCCTTCCCACACATATGGGTCAGGTGTGATTTCCTTATGTTTACTTAGGTTATTGAACACCTAAGTATCTACCCAAGAAGGATTAGGTTTAGGTGATTATGTTTCAAGATTAATTTTGGTATTGAGAATTTGATTTGATTAATTAAGTAGATCATTAGTGGATTAACCCTTAATTAGATTTGGATTTATGGAAGAAAGGCAGTTTATGGAATAGCTTAAGAAAAATATCCCAAAATCATTCCATAAACTTCCTAATCACTTAAATAAAGTTTAATTATCTTAATCAAGCAATTAAACCACTATTCACATGCTTGATAAACCTTAGTTATATTAAAAGAGTGATTAGGAGTTCATTAGTTAATCTCAGTGGTTAACTCATTAATAAATTCTAATAAAATTAGGGGAGGTAGAAGTCATCCCACTCAACATGCCTGAGAAGTTTGGAATTAATTAATGAAGTCATTAGGGAGTAATTATGGTTATTAAATTTGTAAATAAACCTTAATTAAAGAAAATATACAATGAAAATTCAATCAAAAACAATTTTATTGGATTCTCCTCTGATGTATCTTTAAAATGAATCTGAGTATGTATTTTTTAAATTTTTCTATAATTAGTTATGAATTTAGGAAGTTTCAATTGATTTAAGTAATTTTTATGAATTCTACTAATTTAATTTATTAAAATAAATCATTTGACACTCAAAATTCAATATCTTTTAATCCAAAGGTCATTTTGACTAGAACTTTTTATGGTAGGTGCATTTTAATATCAATTATAATCTCTAGAAATTTCAACTTAATCTGATATATATTTTTGGTTTAATTAAAAAAGTTTAGTTTTTACTAAAACTGAAATTAAGCTCAAAATATTCTGTAAAATTTAACGATTTTGGACTCGTTGGATTCCTCTTAGAATGATGAATCCAACAAGCCTTTTTTTTTTTTGCAAATTTTGGTTAAGTATTTTATTTTCTATGAAATTTTAAAGTTTCAGGTGATTTTAATTAATTTTTTAAATCAAAAAATCTACGCAGCACTAACATGGCAACAAGGCGCCATGTGGAGCCACGTGATTGGACTCGTGCACCATGCAGCATCACGTGATTCACTTGCGGTGCCACGTTAGCTAGATGGGTGGGAAACGACCGGTCAACCCATAGAGAGTGACCCGCAACTTGCTGTAGGCCGTCCGATCGACAACCGGACGGTCCACAATAGATCGAATGATCTAGAGGCCATGATCGTGTGATTGGCACGAGATTTGAGCCATTTGATTGCTCAAATTGCATGATCAGAATATCCAGATCTCATTAGGCGATTCAAAGGCCTGGGTCGCATGATCAGAGACATCCAATCCCATGAACCGCGGGATCGGACGGTGGCTGAAACCCACCAGGGATGAACAGTGATTTCAAGATTTTTTTAAAGAAAAAACAAGATTTCTAAGTGTAAACTTAACCAAATGGACTCATTTTTGCATCGATTCACACCGATAAAAAATTCTATTTTCTAATTGAGATAATTTAAAGTAAAAAATGCTTGATTATCTAGAATAGATTCCTAAAAATTGTGCGAAAACCATCACAAAATGAGGGATCCTAAGACTGGCTATAATTTTTGAAGGTTACCTTATTGGGGATGATTTTTGGCGGTGATGGTGACTCGAGCACGCTGGAGAGTGAGGGAAGAATCCTTGGACTGAGCTTAGATCCTCGCCATCACGTCAAAATCAAGTTTCCTTCGATGATCGTCATTTCCTCGTAGAAATCCCCTTAGTTTTGGAGTATTTCTCTCCAAAATGAAGTGGATGTGACTTCTAATGGCTTTGGGAGCTCTAAGAGAGGGACAATGAGAGGAATGAGGGTTTCCTTCAGCCACTAAAGCCTTAGAATAAAAAGTGAAGTCAAATGAACTAAAATCCACTTTTTGTTTAAAATTTTGGCTCCAAACTCATGTCATTTGGCTTGAGGTGGTTGGGAATGGAAGAGAATCATCCTAGGTTGCTCTCTATTGTTGGCTAAGGCATGGAAATGATGGACAAGGTGCCCTAGCCAAAGGGAGGTGAGTGTCCTTCATGCCAAGTGTTCTAATGGGAGAGGTGAGGTGATTTTACTTCCCCATGAGTCATGGCTTCCCCAACCACTCCTTGGGTTAGAAATTCAGTGTCCTTGGTGCCTATGTGGACCAATGGATGAGTGCCAAGTGGCCAAAGAAGAGAAGTGACCACTTGGGAAAGTGTCTTTTCTCATGGAATGCCCTTGAACCAAAGGCAAAGTTGTCATTTAACATTGAATTTGATTTGGGCAGATTTTAAATAAGTCAAAAGTAAGTTGGGCCAAATTTTATGTCGTTTGAAGTTCAATTGGTTTAATTTGGGTTAAATTGATCCATTTGGGTCAAATCGGGTCAAAATGGGTTAGGTTGACCAATTGGTCAAATTAGGTCAAACCAAGAGTTAGGTCATGTTCAAATGGCTATTTTGACTCTATTGGTTCAATTGGTTTCAATTAATTTGGTTTAATTTGAATTTAATTTAGATTTTGGTCAATTTGATCCTTTAAGTCAATTTGGGATAAGTTGATCAATTTGACCCAATTGACCAAATTGGCTAGAATCAAGGCTTGGTTTGAGTTTGGTTGATCATTTAGAATGGATTGGTATCTTTGTTTCCAATCAATTTGGTCTATATTTGATTTTGGCTTGATTTGACCTTTTAGGTCAAGTTGGGTTCATGGTCAATTGGGCTAAGTTGGGCCTAGTTGGCCAATTGGCCAAATTGGGTTTAATTAAGGCTTTGGTCAAGTTCAATAATCAATTTGGAGTGAACTTGAGCCATTGGTTGCACTCAATTTGGTTTAGGTTGCAATTTGGCTAGTTTGGGTTCATGTGGGTTAAAGGGTTGATTTGGTCAATGGGCTAGGTTGACTTGGTTTGACCCCATTTCATGATAATTGATTAACCTCTGATGATCAACAAATACAACATGAAGTTTGGATTGGCTTAATTTATTTTGATTTGGGTTGAATTAAATTTTGGTTCATGTAGGTCAAATTGGCCACTTTGGATCAAGTGAGCCAATTGGGTTTAGTTAGCTTGATCAAGGCTTGATTCAAGTTTGTTTGAACTCAAATATGGATTTATGATTGAAATTTAAATCCATTTGCAAGTGATCTGGAATCAAATGAGTTTTGATTTATTTGACAATTTCAAGTCAAAAGGTAGAACATGAGTTTGACTTGGGCTTAAATTTTGAATTTGGTTTTGGTTTGAGGATTGAAGTGTATGTTTATATTTGGATTCATGATTGAAGGATTGATTGAATCATGAAGAAAAATGAAGTGTTTGGCTTGATTTGAGTTTGATTTGGCCAATTTCAAGAATTCGACTTGAAAGGCTTAGGTTGGATTTTGGTTGAATTTGAGTTTGAGTTTTGAATTTGGTTTTGGATATTTGAATTTATAATTCATTTATATTTGTGAATATAAATGAGAATATAAATGGGTTATGAGAAAATTTCTTGAATTTGAATTGATTTGGATTTGATTTGAGCTAAGTCCATAAGATATAATCAAAGGGCTTAGGAAAGATTTTGGAATTTGAATTTGAGTTTTGGATCATGGGTTTCAATTATTTGGAATTAATTTGAGTTTACGGAAATCAATTAGGATGGAATTGATTGTTGATTTAATTTGGAGTTTCACTTGAAGGAAGGAAGTGAGGAATGTGTTTCAAGCTATAGGGTAGGAAAATTTTCCTAACACCCTTAAGGCATGATCTATTCCTATGGCTAACTCTTCTAAGTCTCTAAGGCTAGGTTAAGTGTCCACTTAATCACTAGATGTGTCCTAAGACTAACGTATTCTTAAAGTATAAGAGAAGTCTTATGTCTAAGATGCAGAGGTTGAGAGCTCATTCCAATAATGAGGTCAACAAGAAGGTTTGGTGATTAAATAATAATTAAAAATAGCCTAATTATATGTTTAATCCCATCGATACCATGTGGGCCGCTGACGTAGCATGCACTTTCCACTTGGTGTGAAGGGATTGGGTCTTTAACTTATCAAATCATAGCGCCACATCAGCAACGGCGCTATGCGCTTTCTCCTCAGCCGTCCAACTAAGGATCAGACGATTGAGATTAAAGCCACGATTCTAAAGAGTGAAACATGGGATGCTGTGTTTTAATCTCGGCCATCCATCCAAAATGCAAGGATGGATGGCCAGAGATTCATCCCTATAATTCCCTATGAGCAATGGAGACCGTCCATGTTCTAGGGCAATATCCGGGCTCGATTGAGCTTAGATTGGGCTAAAATTTAGCCTACACCTTCATCATATAATGGAGATCATATCCAATGGCTAGTTTATCATGCAATGAAAATTCCTTTCATAAAGCTCACACTATGGCTAGATTAAGGTGGAAAAATGGTTTACCTCACGAATCACCATTGTTTGATTCCCTTGGAGAAGCTTAGATCAGTGGAGGCAGAAATAGTTTGAGGTCTTGAGTTGGGTGGTTGCTTCTAGAGGCCAACTCCACCCTGAACTCCTTATGGCTTTGATCGAACTAGCACCCATTTTGCCTTTGGATCTTGGGAAATAGCTTAGACAAGCTCGATTGGGGTCCCTGAGGGAGCTTGCAAAGGGAATTAGTCTGGTTTTAAGTGTGGAGTGAGGTTGGATTTTGGTTTTCTTCCCCTATTTTTAGCTTGAGAAATTGATAAATGAGAAGTTCAAACTCTCTCTAGGAAGCTTAAGAAGAGTAGCTAGGGCTTGCTCTGAGTTCCTTTGCTTCAATAGCAGAGTGAAGAGTAAGATTAGAGTATATCTCCTCCAAGGGAAATCGGATAGCCGCAAGCATCCTTACCATTTTGTTCCAATTGAACTTATGCCATGGGTTTGTTAGGTCGTTTAGGATGTCCTTGAATCCGATTTTGGCCAGGGAAGAAGTGGGTGAGGTGGCCATGTGCTTGAATTAAGTGGAAGGTGGATTCCATGTGTTCCATTTCAAGGCATGTGGTCAGTTTGGCCATTGGGCTAGGTTGGGCTGACCCAAACCTATTGGGCTGGGTGCACCACACTCCCTAGTCTTCACTTGATCCCAGAGAAAGTGTAAGTGGTATATGGAAGGAATTTGACCAAATTCCAAGTGGATATACCCAAGGTAAAATAGTCATTTGACCTTGGTTTCAGTTTGGGAATATTTGGTATGATGAGAAAATAGGTTTGGCCAAGTTTTATTGAATTTGGAGTTGGTTTGATGTGATTTGGCTCATGTTGACCCATTTAGGTCAAAATGGGTCAACTTGGGTCAAGTTGACCAATTGGTCAAATTGGATCAAACCAAGGGTTAGGTCAAGTTTATATGACCATCTGAAATGTTCTGCTGGCTTTGGTTTGATTCAATTTGGTTGAGGTTTGAATTTGTTTCAAGTGAGTTCAATTAGGTCAAATGGGTCAAGCTGGCCAATTTGACCCATTTGACCTATTTGGGTTAAGTCATTGGTTGGTTTAGGTTTAGTTGGTCATATGAAATGGATTGGTATCTTTGTTTCCAATCAATTTTGGTTATGTTTGAATTTGGCTCAATATTACCCTTTAGGCCAAGTTAGGTTCAAGGTCAATTAGGCAAGGTTTGGTCTAGTTGGCTAATTGAGACTTTAGTCAAGTTCAACAATCATTTTGGGATGAACTTGACCCATTGGTTTCAATCAATTTGGCTTAGATCAAGTTTTGACACATTTTGACTTTTTAGGTCAAGTTGGGTCAACTTGGGTCAAGTGCCCAATTGGGCTAGGTTACGCTCAAATGTTTACTTGGTCAAGCTCAAACATTGATCATGAATGAACTTAGATCATTGGTTTCAATCAATTTGGCCTATGGTGGATTTTGGATATGTTGTGCTTCATTTTAGCTAAGTGTTGACTTGGTCAACCCTTAAGTTTCACTTGGTTTGACCCAAATTGAGTGATTGATCAGCTCATTATGATTATTGATCACGATGAGAGGCTTCAATAGGCTTAGTTCAATCCAATTTGGTTAGGATTAGAATTTGGCTCATAAGGGTATTTTAGGTCACTTTGGGTCAAGTGAGCCTAAGTAGGTCAAAAGGCTTGGTCAAAGCTTGATTTGAGTTTGGTTGAACTCACATATGGACTTCTGATTGAAATATAAATCCATTTACAAGTGGTTTGAAGTCAAATGGGTTTTGATTCATTTGACAATTTCATGTTCAAAGGATGAACATGAGATGAATTTTAGCTTAATTTTTGAATTGAGTTTTGGTTAAGTGTTTGAAGTTTGTATTTATATTTGGATTCATGATTAAAGGATTGATTGAATCATGAAGAAAAATCAAGAGTATGGCTTGATTTGAAATTGATTTGGCTAAGTTCATGATTTTCACTTGAAAGGCTTAGGTTAGATTTTGAATGAATTTGAGTTTGTTTTTTGGATTTGGTTTTGGTTGTTTGAATTTATATTTCATTTATATATGTGAATATAAATGGGTTATGAGAAAACTTCAAGGATTTGAAGTGATTTGAATATGATTTAAGCTAAATCCTTAAGAGTGGATTAAAGGACTTAGGAAAGATTTGGAATTTTGGATTTAGTTTGATTGATTTAAATTTATATTTCATTTATATATATGAATATAAATAAGAATATAAATTGGTTGTGAGAAAATTTTATGAATTTGAGATGGTTTGAACTTGATTTGGGCTAAGTTCTTAAGAGAAAATCAAAGAACTTAGGAAATATTTCAAACTTGGAATTTCAATCATTGGTTTCAATCATGGATTTTAATCACACAAAATTGATTTGAGTTTGGAGAAAATCAATTAGGCTTAAATTGATTTAAGTTTGATGTATATTTGATTCGGAGTTTGACTTGAAGGAAGGAAGTGAGCAATGTGGTTAAAGCTATAGGATAAAAAAATGTTCTTAACACCCCTATGGCATGACCTATTCCTATGGCTAACTCTTCTAAATCTCTAGGGCAATGTTGAGTGTCCACCTAATCACTAGATGTGTCTTAAGACTAAGGAACTCTTAGTGTTTAATAGAAGTTTTATGTCTAAGAGGGAGGGGTTGAGAGCTCATTCTAAAAATGACGTCAACTGGTACTTATTTAATTAGAAAGAGACTAAAGTCCTAAACACACTCCCTAAGAGACTAGAGCATGAGTGGTATGAGCATATGACTTAATCTATAGATGCAAAATCATTTCAAATTTTATTTCATTTTAGACACATCATTTTGACATAGGCTTTAGGATTTCTTATGCCTAAATGTATGATGAAATAGGTTATGAGTCAAATCAGCTAGAAGAAGGTGTTCTCCATCACAAGGGATGCCCTCACAAGTCAAGCATTCCTTTATCATGCAAGGATGGGGATCTTTCATGTTCAACAGAGAAAGAATATGCATGAATGATATGAAACATACAACCATATAGCTAAGGGGTTGCTAAATCTTTTAATTATCTTATTTATATCTTAGGCTATATGATGAGGTTATGAGTTGTTTAAAATTTAGTTATGAGTGATTAGTTGGGTAGAAAATTTATTTTTATCCTAAGAGCCTAATCGTATCCAAGCCATACATTAAAGCATCAATAATTTAAGAAACTATGGAAAGCATGCCATCCCAATGCACAATGTGAACATAACTTCAAAGAATTATATAAACTATCATAAAAGAAAAAAAGGCCGGCGCAGTAGGGTACTACTGTACAACCCAAAGAGAGAAAATATGGGTAGCTAAGTTCTACCCTTATACAACCTGGAATACAAAAGAATAATTATAATTGTATTAAATGCAATGGGGGTCTTCTTTCTTCATATCTCCATTTTTTATTTTGGTTCCTTCCTTAATTTGGATGGTTCTTGCTTCAAAGGCAACACAGGGCACCCCAGGAAAAAGCCTTCTGGCCATTGCTCATCGCAATCCCCCAAAGTACTAATCCTAATTCCTATTGTAAAAATTATACTTATGTGGGAAAAGTCAATCTAGCTACACCTGCAAAATGGAGGTTAGCTAAATATACTAATAATCCCATGCTATTATTTTTATAATTTGGACTTAGCACCCTACACATGGGTAACTAAGCCCACCTGTCCTAACTTGAATTATTCTTAAGGATTTAAGAAATCTGTAAGAAAAATCATTCACCTTTATTTTTAATCATTCCTTAAGCATAATCACATGTAGAGAACATAATTAAGCTAATATTGGCCTATCATCCAGTCTACGAAGTATACACCCTAACATCTAATCTAAAATAATACATCATGAAAGAAAACATACATCATATCATACACCATCCTAACTTAGAGCTAGAAGTGGTGACTTAATTCTAATGTGTGTATTAAGCCTTGTGTGATAAGTTTTGTTAGGCATTAGTGTTGTATTTTCTATGTGTAGAA
The DNA here is from genome assembly GCA_021442155.1 of Cymbidium sinense. Lineage (NCBI taxonomy): Eukaryota > Viridiplantae > Streptophyta > Magnoliopsida > Asparagales > Orchidaceae > Cymbidium > Cymbidium sinense. The sequence goes on from CM038214.1 coordinate 73,009,449, forward strand.
GGCTTCAATTTAACATGAAAGGTTGATTTCACTTGAAGTAGTTTAATTGATTTGAGAATTTTTAATTTGTGTTTTCTTTTGTTTCATTTGATTACACTTAACAGCTAAGTGGTAAAAAGAGAGGAAAAGAGGACTACCCTCTTTAATACCTACCTTAACTCACTTTCTAAAGTATATTAATTTAATTTCGTTCTCTTTAGTGAATGGTTTATTAAATGATTTAATTATTCCTAAGTTTAGGTTCAATTTAAATAATCCTATTCAAAATGAAAGTCATCTTAAGATTAATTTAATTGAACTACTACCACATGACATATATTAAATCAATCCTTTCCATCACATGTAACATGATTATGATTTAATCCTAAGTGTATTTATACATGCAACATATTTTAGCACACTTAAATGATGAATGTATGTGTATGTTTAAGATTTATATTTTGTTTGATTGAATTATTTAACCATATTAATTTAAAACTTTATCCAAATTATTATACGAAAATGACATAAGAATGAAATTAAATAGGCATGAGCTGTTGTTAAACCAGGGAAGTGAGGTAATCAAATGACCTCCTTGGAGTTAGCTAAACCCTCAGATTCTCAGGATGTCCATACTATATACCCATTTGCATTCAAACATATGTAAATTAGTATACATGAACATAAAAAGTAAGCTCCAAATCATATGTCAAATTAATTCAACCACTTAGCCAATTATGAATGCATGCACTTTTAATGTAAAATGGGATTTTCATTCACTAATCATATATCCATATACAAGTATAAAGATATAGGAAAGTACTTGTAATTGTTAAACCAAAGAAGTGAGGTAAACAAATGACCTCCTTGGGGCTAACTAAAGCATCATATTCCTAGGATGTCCAAACTATATACTTGCTTTTCTTGGACACAAATGGATGTATACATAAATGGGAGAAAGAAAACCATGAAAATATTGAATTTAATTATTTATACTAGTACGAAGCCCATAAGATTGTGACTAAGGTACACTCAGGATTATGTGGAGCAAACTAATCTAGTCCGAAGATGATAGCCAAGATCAAGAGACTATGATACTACTGGCAATCGATGATCAAAGAATGTATGTATATGGCTAGGCGAGGCCACCAATGTGAAATACATGGTGTGGTCCTACACCAACCACCCAATATTCTACATCCTGCACAGGCCTCATGGCCAATCGAGTGTTGGGGTACCAACATAGTGGGTTCGATTGATCGTCCTTCTTCCAAGGGTCATCGGTTCATCTTAGCTACTACTAACTACTTTTCCAAATGAGTGAAGGTGATTTTGCTCAAAGAGGTCACAGCTCAGCATGTGCTCCAATTTTTTAGTAACCATAGCGTATATAGGTTCGGAGTGTCTCGACAATTTTTTTTTATAATGGTAGTGCATTCAAGAGCATCGAGATCAATAACTTTGCTTGGGGATATAACATAGATTGGAGATATTCTTCCATCAACTACCTGAGGGAAAATGGCTTAAAAAAATCCTTCAACAAAACTCTCATTCAAATACTAAAGAAGACACTCGACAACAACAAGCGATAGTGGCATGAGCAGTTAGTTGAAGCCTTCTGGGCCTACCGCACCACAAATAGAACTCCAACTTAGTTTACTCCTTTCTCCTTAGTGTATGGGTCTAAAGCTATTCTACCATCAGAAGTCCAACTCTCATCACTAAGGATAGCTGTGGGTAGACAGATCACAAAAGAGCAGAATGCTAGGTTGCGATTAGAAGAGCTCGAAGGATTGGAGGAGAGATGCCTATGGGCATGCCAAAACCTTAAGTTATACAAAGCTAAAATGATTCAAGATAACAACAAGTTGGTACTTCCAAGAGCTTTTCAAGTAGGAGAGCTTATTTTAGTTCTAAGGAGACTAATTATTGCCCGTCGTAAGATGGGAGGCAAGTTTGAACCCACTTTGGAAGGACCTTTTACCATAGAGAGGGCCTAACAAGTAGGATTTTATTAGCTTATTAATCATAAGAGAGAGTTCCCAATGCTTCCAATCAATGGGGTCTTCTTAAAGAAATTTTATAAATCATGATAGAAATTATTTATCATCAATGAAAATTCCATTTTGAATTTAATCTCTTCCATATTGAAAGTATTTTGTTTGTGAAGCCATGAAGATGTGTTTAGGGTAGGTGTAAGGAACTCGGGTGGCATCCTATCCTTCATCTACACAACAAAAATACAAAATAAATAAAAACATATAAAATAAACACATATTTGTTATCTCGGGCTACTCTTAGTTCAAATAACACCCCAGTGACACTCACTCAGTAGGTGCTCTAGGTTGGGCTAACGTGTTACCCTGCTAGTGTGTCACCCTAGTGGTCTTCTTGCTCTGGAGGATGTAAGTCTACTATGCTTTCCTTCTTTACTTGGGCCCTACACACTGACGAGTGCCTTGTTAGTTTGGTAGGATTTACTGCGTGGCCGGTAAGATGCCTCATGTTGGCTTCATTTAATAGGATGTGAGTCTACTATGCTTTCTTCTTGGATTAGCCTTTGTGCACTGATTGGTCGAGTATATTTGAGGTTTATGATAAGTCCCTTTGTAGCTCTATCCCTCTTGACTTCTTCAAGTCTAGGTCCAGTCCTTCCTCGGGACTCCTTGCTTAGTAGTCACTCTAGGTTAGATAGCATCTGTCCCACCGACAATAGACAATCCTGATGATCAATTCTGCTTGAAAACTTGTAAGCCTACATGCTTTCTTTCTAGGTTGATCATTGCACACTGATGAGCTCCTTAGGTTTGTTGGTTGTCACTATGCTGATGGATACACCATTCATGCTGACAGATACACCTTAGGTTGGTTAGTTCTCGCACCTTAGGATACACCACTCATGGCAGATATAAGTCTGCTATGATTTCTCCTTGAGTTGGCCACCATACACCTATAGGATTTCTTTTCTAGGGCTTAGGATAATGCCCCTAGCAGCACCTCTCCTGTGAGAACTATATTTGGATCACGTCATTTGCAACCCCATTTAGTCAGTACCTGGGTTACTAGCGGATTCGACAGTTCTCCTTTCCTAGTAACCACCCATATGGTTGGAGAATCCTTCCTGTGGATGTGAAGATTCTCCATTGGTCTAGAAAATCTGAGATAGGTCAAGGCCGACATAGCCCCTTCTTAGTGTGGTCCCTTGCACACCAACAAGGTCCACACAAACATATAAATAAAATATATATTCACTTATGGATTAGGAGGACACCCCTACTGGTACCATTTCCCAAGCAAGTATCCTATTTTTAGGACAGTGTCAGCAAAGCTCCTTATAGGAATTGCCTGACTGCTATAGAGTTAATATAAGTCCCCAATGGAATTCACTCAATAGTCGCTCCTAAGTCAGGTTTAATTTGTTGTGCTACCAACAGGTCAATCCAGCAGTTGTTCCCTACTTTAGAAGATGTAGGTCTGCTACGCCTTCTTCCTAGCATAGTCGTTGCACATTGAAAGGAAACCCCTTATGTTGGCTAGCTCTACCCCACGGCTAGTAGACCATCCCTTTGGATTTGTAAATTTGATATATGACAAGTCCAATATAGCCCCATCTTTGTGGGTCCATCGCACACTAACATGATCCATAAATTAAATCTATCAAATTTAACCAAGCTCACATCCCTAACGGATATGCCCTCAATTTGAATCCAACTAAACCAAAAAAACCATATCAAATCACATAAAATTAAGATAAAATTAATCTTGACTACTTTTGAGTTGACATAAGTCCCCAGCGACATTCACTCAGTAGTCGCCCTAGGTCAGGTTTGATTTATTTTGCAACCAACAGGTCACCCCAGCGATTGTTCGTCCCTTTGGAAGATGTAAGTTTGCTATGCCTTCTTCCCAGCATAGCATTACACACCAATAGGCATCCCTTTAGGTTGGCTAGCTATACCCCATAGTCGGTAGACTATCCCTTTGGATTTGTAAAGATGAGGTAGGTCAAGGCTGACATAACCCATTCTCAGTGGGTCCATCGCTGCACGAGTCCATACATTAGATTAAATTAAACCCATTCTAATTTTCCCGGTGAGTTAAATCACACCCATCCCTAGTGGATAAATCATATATAAACAAGTCAATAAAATAAATCAAATTCAAAACCAACCTTCCTAGTGGAGCCAAATTAAACCAACTCCTCTAGTAGAGTCTAAATTAAAGAAATCCAACCAAAATCTTATCCCCAATGGATACATCCCCTAACAAATCTACTAAATCAAACTTAAATCCCAATCCCCTAACAAATCTACGAACCTACTTCCCTAGTGGAAGGTTCATATACCTGATCCCTAGCGGACTCGAGCCCATATCTCTAGCAGATATGCCTTCACGTCAATTAGAATAAAATAAATTAAAGTCAATTTGATCTTAATCCCAGGTGGATTATGGATTATTATCCCCAGTAGATCTTTTTTCCATAAATCATATAATCAAATCAAATTCATACCTTATTCCAAGCAGATTTTCTTCTTCAATGCCCTCGACATAGACCCCTCATATGTCACGTCCAATGCATGTGAGATCCCCTAGCGGATGTCCCTCCATGTTTTTGACATGGAATTCTCATGAAATCTTGTTTCTTCTCTTATGCACACCTTTAATACTTGAACCAAAATCCTAACAATGTATTCGTTCAAATTACATCATCTTAACATTGTAATCAACATTTTATGATTTGTGATGGTGCAAGCTCAACCTAACTATACAATATCATGCTAAACATATTATAGTGTGAATTAACACACTATATTATATTATAATACATGATGTTATATTATAATTTTCTATAATATAATATATTGTCTAACATTACACCTCATTAGAATCACATAAAAGGAACAAATAACAAAATTTTCTCAAAATGTAAATAATGTTCATTTTTGATGTAAAATTGTTATTTTCTATTAGAAATGGTACAAAATAGTGTAATTTTTGTGTTTCTTCTTGGTGTGTGCCATGAATTTTGCCAAATTCTTCCATCTCAACCTTCAAATTAATATTTTTGTGAGTTTTGACCCAATGTATTATAACAAAAGTAAAAAATACTATAATGTACAATAACATTTAGTAACGCACCACCACATTCATCTATATGTGAAGTTATATTGTTATGTACATTATATTTTTATATGCTTTCATATAATATATTATCTTACATTACACTTTAAAATGAATCACTTTAAGCAAAAAATTTATAAATTTTGGTTGAAAAATGATCATTTATTTTGGATGCAAAATTCCATTCTTTTGATTAAATGACACACCACAGCACACCCCCAATGATGTTCCCTATAGCATACCTTAAATTTTGCCAAATCCCATCATCTCAGCCTATAAATCAGTATTTTTATGAATTATACCAGTACAAACACTACTACATAATATTATAACAAACTAAAATATGCTAAACAACAAGTACTAATACACAATCCTATAATGCATGATGTTACACTATGTTATGTCATCCTATATTATATTACACTATAACATATTATATCAAAACTATATTGCATATAACATCGCAAGGGATTTCTTAAGATAAAAAATCATAGAATTAGTCTAAATAATAAAAAATAATATATTTTAGTTGTATCACTTACATATTTTAAATTGAAAGAATATATTATGATGCCAAGCTCTACCTATTATGAATTAGGCAAAATTCCACCATTTTAAGGTCTAAATCAACATTTTTTATAAATAATGCTAGTGTAGGCTTGACTTCATGATTGTAAAATACTAAAAGAATTTAAAATGCACAGGATAATATATTATGATATATGATTCTATACTATGCTACAACATATAATATTTATTTTGAACATAAAATCTTACTTTTTAGACTACAAGTGGCATAGCACACCTTTGGTATTACAACCTAATTCCCACTTCAAATTTAACAAATTTCATCATCTAATTTATTAAATTAATATTTTTATGATTTATATTAATTTAGACTATAGGGCACAATACCATAATATACTAAAAAATTTCAAAAAATCTTATAACATCCAAAAACACATCACTACATGCTCAAATATATGATGTTACATTATACTATAATAAATGGTGTTACAATATGATTTAGGGTTAGGGTTTAGGGTATTCAAATCTCTAATAGTCAAGGGAAAGTCTCTAAAAGACATTTTCTTTAGCTACCATAGTTATGTTAGGATTAGGTCATTCATTAGATCTACTCCTAATGACATCTTAATTCAAGGTTTAGGGTTTGTTTAGGGTTTAGGGTTTTAGGTTTGTGGTTTAGGGTTTAGGGTTTCAACTTTTAGTGTTTAGGGTTTAGGGTTTTAGGGTTTAGGGTTTAGTGTTTAGGGTTTAGGGTTTTTAGAGTTTAGGGTTTAGGGTTTAGGGTTTAGGTTTTAGGTTTAGGGTTTAAGTTTTAGTTTAGGGTTTAAGTTTTTTTTAACGAAGAATAAATTAAGATTTAAAATTTTTTCTTTTTGATTTTATCAGCCAAGAAGCACCCCAAGTTTTCTAAGACACAAGCGATGGCATAGATAAAAAATGAACACCGATAGATTAAATCAAAAACCCTAGATAAGTAGAACCATCTATACTATAAATACACTATTCCATAAGCAGCAGATCGGATCAGCCATTTCTTAGTTTCTCCAGTTCCATCAAAACCACCCCTGCCTCTCGAGTAGCAGGATCTGCCATTATATCCTCGATCTCTCCCTCCGCCATCACCATGGATGTAACCTCTATCACTCTTCCCACCTCCAAAACCACCACTTCTTCTGCCACAACATCCATATCCACTATCACCTCTAGATCCCCCACCACCACTACGATAACCGCCTCAGCCTTGCCTCCCAAAATCTAAACTGAACCTAGTTTATGATGATGTAACTACTGTCAAGGTTATACCCATTCTTAGGGTTTAGGGTTTATGGTTTAGATTTTGGGTTTAAGGTTTAGGGTTGTAGGTTTTAGGGTTTTGGGTTTAGGGGTTAGGGTTTAGGATTTAGGGTTTAGATTTTGAGGTTTAAGGTTTAGGGTTGTAGGTTTTAAGGTTTAGGGTTTAAGGGTTAGGGTTTAGGATTTAGGGTTTAAATTTTAGGGTTTAAGGTTTAGGGTTGTAGGTTTTAGGGTTTAGGATTTAGGGTTTAGGGGTTAGGGTTTTTCAGTTTAGGGTTTAGGGTTTAAGGTTTAGGGTATAGGGTTTAGGATTTAGGGTCTAGAGTTTTAGGCTTTAGGCTTTAGGGTTTAGGGTTTAGGGTTGTAGGTTTAGGGTTATAGGTTTAGGATTAGGGGTTAGCTTTGGGGTTTAGAGTTTAGTGTTTAGGATTTAGGGCTTAGGTTTTTTTTTTAAATTAAGTAAACTGGTAGGTTTTGGTTTATTTAGTTTATTTTTTATTTATTTGAGTTTATTTTATTTTTTATTTATATTTAGTTTAGTTTATTTATTTTAGGTTTATTTATTTTAGTTTAAGTTTTTCATTTTAATTTACTTTTTTATGTTTAGGTTTATTTTTTAGTTGAGTTTTATTTTTACTTTTTTTTTAGGTTTTGGTTTTATAATTTATTTTTATGTTTAAGTTTAGGTTTTTATTTAATTTTTTTAAGTTTAGGTTTTAGGTTTTTATTTTAGGTTTATTTTGAGTTTTTATTTTTTAGTTTAGGTTTTGGTTTATTTTTAGTTTTTTTTTATTTTATTTTGTTCGTGGTTAGGTCTAGGTTTAGTTTATTTTAGGTTTAGGTTTAGGTTTTATTTATGTTAGTTTAGATTTAGGTTTATTTTATGTTGATTTTAGGTTTAGGTTTTTTGTGGTTTAGGATTTAGGTTTTATTTGTTATTTATTTTGTTGCTTTATTTTTAGGTTTTTTTTTAGGTATAGGTTTTTATTTATTTTTTATTTTATTTTATTTTAGGTTTATTTAATTTTTATTTTAGGTATTTTTTTGATTAATTTAAGTTTTTTATTTTTTAGTTTAGTTTAGGTTTTTATTTATTTTATTTTAGTTTAGTTTTTATTTTTTTATTTTATTTTCTTTTTAGTTTTAGGTTTAGGTTTAGATTTTTATTTTTTTTTATTTTTTTATTTTTTTATTTTATTTTGGTTTAGGTTTTTTATTTATTTTATTTTTTAGTTTTATTTAGTTTTGGTTTAGGTTTTAGCTTTTTAGTTTTACAGTTTAGGGTTAGTTTAGGGTTTACGGTTTAGGGTTTAGGGTTTGTGGCTTAGGGTTTAGTGTTTACGGTTTAGGTTTTAGGATTAGGGTTTAAGTTTTAGTTTAAGGTTTAAGGTCTTTTTTTAAATAGAGAATAAATTCAGATTGAACATTTCTTCTTTTCAATTTCAACTACCAAGTAGTACACCGAAATTTCTAAGACACAATTGACGACATAGTTCAAAATGAGCACCCATGAGAAAATCAAAATTCTAGATAAGCGAGGAGTCTCTACTAGAAATAGTTTAAATAGTAGATCAGATCGAGTTAGTCTCGGTTCTTCAAACCACTGACCTCTCAAGTAGTGGGATCGCCATCATATCCGATCTCTTTCCTTTATTCTATAACCTACATCACTCCTCCGCCTTGAAAACCACCACGCTACCACCACCTATCCACCAACACCTCTATATCCCCACCACCACCCATGATAATGTAGCCTCTTTGCCTCCACCGCTAGATATAGATTGAGCCTAGTTGACGGTGATGTTCCTACAGTCAAGGTTCTACCCATTCTTAGTGTTTAGGGTTAGCGGAGGGTTAGTTTAGGGTTTAGGGTTTAGGGATTAAGGTTAATTTAGGGTTTATGGTTTAGGGTTGTAAGTTATAGGGTTTAAGGTTTAGGATTTAGGGTTTAGGATTTTTGGGTTTAGGGTTTAGGGTTTTAGGGTTAAGAATTTATGGTTTGGGGATTAGAGTTTAGGGTTTTAGGGATTAAGGTTTAGGGTTTAGGGTTTAGGGTTTAGGGCTTTTTTAAAAAATTAAAAGGTAGGTTTAGTTTATTTAGTTTATCATTTATTTGAGCTTATTTTCTTTTCTTTTTACTTAGGTTTATTTTTTATTTTTATTTAGTTTAGTTTATTTATTTTAGGTTTATTTATTTTAGTTTATTTTTTAGGTTTAGGTTTAGTTTCTAGTTGAGTTTTATTTTTATTTTATTATTTTAGGTTTAGGTTTTAGGTTATTATTTTTAGTTTGGTTTTTTTTTTATTTTAGTTTTGTTTAGGTTTATTTTAGTTTATTTCCATTATATTTATTTAGGTTTAGGTTTTGGTTTTATTTATCTTAGTTTAGTTTATTTTAGTTTATGTTTAGGTTTATTTTATTTCATTTATTTTATTTTTTTTTAGGTTGAGGTTTTAGTTTAGGGTTTAGATTTTATTTTATTTATTTTTAGGTTTTATTTTTTGGTTATTTTTTTTAGATTTAGATTTTTTTTTAGTTTTATTTTATTTTATGTTAGGTTTACTTTTTTTATTTTATTAATTTATTTTATTTATGTTTTTTTAATCATTTTTAATTATATAGTAGTTTAGGTTTTATTTTTAGTTTATTTATTTATTTTAAGGTTTAGGTGTAGTAGGTTATTTAAGGTTTAGGTTTATTTATTTATTAGTTTAGGGTTTTTAGGGTTTTAGGGTTTAGGTTAGGTAAGTAGTTAGGGTAAGTTTGGGTTTTAGGAGGGGGTTTAGGGTTTAGTTTTTTAGAGGTTAGAGGTTTTAGGGAAGGAGGATTTAGGGATTTATTTATTAACAAAGGTTTAGTTTTATTTAGTTTAATTTTTATTTATTTTATTTTATTTTATTTAGTTTAGTTTATTTATTTTAGGTTAATTTATTTTAGTTTTTTATATTAGTTTATTGTGGGTTTAGGCTTTTGCTTGTTTTTTAGTTTCATTTTTTTTTTCATTTCAGTTTTATTTTTTATTTTTAGGTTTTGGTTTAGGTTTTGTTTTTAATATTTTAGCTTTACATTTTAAGTTTTTATTTTAGGTTTATATTTAGGTTTCATTTTTTAGTTTTGGATTAGGTTTATTTTTTTTATTATTTTATTTATTTAGTTTAAGTTTAGTTTAGGTTATTTTTAGGTTTAGGGTGAGTTATTTTTGGTTTAAGGTTTAGGGTTTAGGGATTTTTAGGGTTTAGGGATCAGGGTTGTAGGTTTAGGGTTGTAGGTTTAGGGTTAGGTTTAGGTTTATGTGGTTTAGTTTAGGTTTTAGGGTTTTAAAAAAAAACAGACAGGTCGTATTTATTTATTTTTATAGTTTATTTTATATTTATTTGAGATTTTATATATTTTATTATTTAGTTTATTTTATGTTTATTTATTTAGACGTTTTATTTTAGTTTATTTTTTGTGAGGTATTTATATTTATATTTATTTTTATCATTTTTATTTTATTTTAGGTTTAGGTTTTATTTTATTTTAAATTTTAGTTTTAGCTTATATTAGGTGTATTTTAGGTTTATTTAGTTTAGGTTTATGTTTTCTTTAGTTTATTTTATTTTAGTTTAGGTTTGGTTTAGGTTTAGGTTTAGTTTATTTTAGGTTTAGGAGGATCAGTAATAGTTTAGTTTATTAGTTAGTTTATTTTATTTTGTTTATTGTATTTTAAGTTTAGGTTTTAAGTTTATGGTAGTTTTATTTTTTATTTTTAGGTTTTATTAGGTTTATTTTATGTTTAGGTTTTATTTAGTTATTTTATTTTATTTTTATCTTTATATGTTTAGTTAATTTTATTTTGGTTTTAATTTTTAGGTTTATTTTATCATTTAGTTCTGTTTAGGTTTTTAATATTTTTATTTTACTTTATTTTAATTTTATTTTATTTTTAGATTTAAGTGGTTTACTTAGGTTTTATTGATTTTAATAAGGTTTAGGTTCTTATATTTTATTAGGTTTTATTTAGAGGTTTAGGAGGAAGGAGGGAGGTTTAGGAGTTTGGGGTCAGGTTGTGGGTAGGGGATGGAGTGTTTAGGCTTTAGGGTAGGGTTGAGAGGAAGAAGATTTAGATAAAAGGGTTTAGAGTGAGGGTTTAGGGTTAGTGAGAATGGGGTAGGAGGGTGGGAGTTTAGGAGTGGTGGTATGAGGTAGGAGTTAGAGGTTTAGGGTTTAAAGTTTAGGGGTTTTTTATAAACCAAGAAAAGATTTAGTTTATCAAGTTTATTTTTATTTAGTTTATTTTATTTTTTTATTTTTATTTAGGTTTATTTTTATCCATTATAGTTAGTTTAATTTAGTTTAGGTTTTCATTTAGTTTATTTTTATAGGATTAGGTTTAGGTTTATGCTTATTTTAGTTTATTTATTTTATTTTTAAGTAAGATTTATTTTTATTTTTTGGTTTTAGTTGTTTTTTATTATTTTGGTTTAGGTTTATGTTTTTTTTATTTTAGGTTTATTTTTTAGGAGGGTAGTTTTATTTTAGGCTAGGTTTAATTTTTTTTTATTTTTTGTTTAGTTAATTTTAGTAGTTGGTTTTTATTTTATTTATTTTAGGTTTAGGTTTTATGTCAAATTTACTTTTTGGTTTTATTTTTAAGTTTATTTTTTAGATTTAGGTTTTTATTTAGTTTTTTTATTTTATCTTAGGTTGATTTTATTTTTATTTTATGTTTAGTTTTTATTTTATTTACTTTTTATTTAGGTTTATTTTATTTTTTAGTTTTATTTTTTATTATTTTAACCTAGTTTTTTTATCCATTTTATTTACGAGGTTTAGGTGTTTAGGTTTTATTTTATTTAATTTAATATTTTATTTATGTTTAGGTCTTATTTAATTTATTTTGTGGTTATTGTTTAGGTAGTTTAGAATTTTTGGTTTAGGGTTTAGGACAAGTGTGGTATTTAGGGTTTAGGGTTTAGGGTTTTAGGGTTGAGTTTAGTGTTTAAGTTAGGGTTAAGGTTTAGTTTGTTTGGGGTTTGTGAGTTAGTTTTGTGGGTTGAGTATGGTTTTCTATTTTTAATTTTTTAAATTTTTATTTTAAATTAAGCAAACTTGAAGGTTTATGTTTATTTAGTTTATTTTTTATTTATTTTAATTTATTTAATTTATTTTATTTTAATTTATTTTAGTTTGTTTATTTTAAGTTTATTTATTTTAGTTTAGTTTGGCTTAGATTTTATTTTGGCACATTTGAATTCATTTGGGTCAAATGGATTAAGTTAACCAATTTGACCAAATTGACCAAATTGGCTTGGGTGATGGGTTGGTTTAGTTGTCCAATTGAAGATGATTGTAGGCTTTAGTTTCAATTAATTTAGTATTAGTTTTGATTTAGTTCAACTTGAACCATTAGATCAATTTGGGCTAAGTAGGTAATCAATTATCAATCATGGCTTTGGTCAAGTTCAACAATCAATTTGGAATGAACTTGAGCCATTGGTTGCAATCAATTTGATTTATATTTTGATTTGACCCAAATTATTCTTTTAGGTCAGTTTGGGTCAACTTTGGTCAAGAGGGCCAATTGTGTTTGGTTTGACTCAATTGAAGGTCAAGTCATATTCAAATATTGATTTTGATTTGGTATGAATCATTGGTTTCAAGGATTTGGCTTAGGCAAATTTAGTTTGGGTATATGAGTTGACTTGGTCAAATGTTCAAGTTGGTTTGACTAATTTGTGATAATTGATCAACCTAGGGTGATCAACAATCATGATGGGAGGTTTTTATGGGCTTGGTTCAATCCAATTTGGGTAGGATTAGAACTTGGCTCAAATATGTCAAATTATCCACACTGGGTCAAGTGGACCAATTGGGTTTAGTTGGCTTGATTTTGTGTTTAGTTTATATATGGATTTGGGATTGATATATAAATTCAATTGCAATTGGCTTGGGTTCAAATGGGTTTTGGTTCATTTGAACATTTCAAGTCAAAAGGGTTAAGTTGATTTTGTTTTGGTTTGATGATGATTGTAGATTTCATTTATATTTGTTAATATGATTGAAGGTATGATTGATTCATGAGAAAATCAATTGAATTTGGGTTTTGGAATGAAGTAAGCCCCATGGAGTTGGGTCATTGGTTTGGATTTTGATTTGGTTTGATTTAGTTTTGATGATTTAAATGTATATTTCATTTAAATTTAGGATGATGATTGAAAATATGATTGCTTTATAAAACAATCAATTGAGTTTGACTTGATTTGGATTAAGATTTTGCTAGGTCCATGGGATAGGTCATATGGCTTAGGAAGGGGTTTGATATAATTTGATTTAGTTTTGATCATTTGAATGTAGATTTGATTTATATTTTAGAATATGATTGAAGATATAAATTGATTATGAGAAAATCAATTGATTTTGGATTGATTTGGATTAAGATTTGGCTAAGTCCATGATAGGTCATATAGGCCAAGAAGAAGGTTTGGATTTGATCATGGGCTTCAATTCATTTGGTTTTGGAATTTGGTTTGGATTTTGATTTGAATTTGATGTTTGAATTGAACTTGAGGTTTGGCTTGAGAACATGGATTGGATTTGGGTTGTAGGGTTGATTATCCTAATCCCTAAGGCATAACCTAATCATATGGTTAACCTTCTAAGTCTTTAGGCTTAGTGTTTACCTAATTGTTAGAAGTGTCTTATGACTAGGGAAATCTTAGTGTCTAGAAGACTCTAAGTCTAAGATGGGAAGATTAAATTTACACTCAAAAGTGAGGTCAAATTCTTAGGCTATGTTTGGAGATAGATGAAAAGACCAAGCCAAGTTTCACATTATAGACTTGGATACATCTTTCAACGCTTTGCTTGGGAGACCATCATAAATGAGAACAACATAGTTCCATCCTCTCTACATCAATGTATGAAGTGCATGAGAGGTGGGATCCTCTATTGTGTCAAAGGAGATCTAAAGTCATTTACAATTCATAAGTCATATAAGATACAACTTACTACCTCCCTCAAAATCAAGAAGTCTATTCTCTGAACTTGGCCAAAGTTTAAAATAAAGAAAGAAAAAAAAAAATAGAAAAGAGAAAAAGAAAAGAAAATAGAAAATGAAAAAAAATAAAAGGGAGAAATAAACTTGGAGGAGGAAGTGGAGCGACATTAGATTCACCCACCATTACTATTCAACATATGGGTAGACAACTTGACCTCCACCGTGTAGAGGAAGTCCTGAGGGGTGGAAAACCTCCTTATTGGCCACCCAATAGAAGATATGTCCTACTGAGTACACCTATCCATATGGACTTATAATCTAGTTCATATGATGAGCCTTCATATCTTCCAGAGTAGAATTCCTTGGAGCATTGAGCCATGATGAAGACCGATCCAAAGCAAAGCATAAGTGTATCCAAGTCTATATGTGAAATAGTTAAAATCGTTGGGAACCTTAGCTCTAACCCACTTTCTCAAAACCTAGGGTTTAGTTAAGAAAGCCCAAGTCATCCATGTGTGTGAAGACTCGAGGTTCTTTGGGCATCATCCTCAAGTCAAGAAGTTAATGTAGAACTTGAGATGATTCATATAAAGATTTAATAGAATTATCATTTGATTGGTACTTGCCTTGTGTTCATAATTTAGCAAAGAAAGGGTTAATCCCACATACTTGGTCAAAGCACAAGTCAGACTACATCGAAAGAATATGGAAAAGCAAATGCAAAAGCTATCAATCAAGATTGAGACTAGATGATAGGGGTCCGATGATGATTTCTACTTAGTCATCACCAATCATTTAGAATCTGATATGTCCTTTTCAAATAATATTAACTTATATGAGGAGATGTTCTTAGAAACTTCAGATGATCCAGATGATTTTGAAGTCAAAGATGCATGGCTAGAGTTAGAAGAAGAGATCAAGTTAACCATCGATGACCTCTAGGAAATTAACTTAGAAACTAAAGAAGATCCACGCTCACATATACATTTCTTGTTGAATGAAATTGAAACCAATGACTTAGTTAGCCATTGATTGAGTTTAAGGACTACTTTGCATGGAGTTATGAAGAGGTGCCTAGATTAGGTAGTAGCAATCCATAAACTAGTAATAGAGCCTACTACTTACCTTATCAAGAAAGCTCCTAGATGTATGCGATTAGATATAGAACAACAAGTCATTTATGAAGTCAAGAAATTAACCGATGTTGGATTCATCTAGGAAAAAAATACCCTACCTGGTTAGCCAACGTTACCCAAGCTAAGAAAAAGAATGGCCAAATTCACATATGCATCAATTTTATAGATTTAAATAAGGGATATCCAAAAGATGAATTTCCACTACAAATCTCAGAGTTGATGGTTGACATTGCCTCATCTCATGCAGTCTTATCTTTCATGGATGGCTCATCTGGATATAACCAAATAACTATGGCCCCAAAAGATGAAAGAAACACTACTTCGATCGAAATCTATTTCTATAAGGTCATTTCTTTTAGCCTTAAAAATGCTAGTGTTACATATTAGTAGGCTATGACTCGAATCCTTAACAAACTAATTCATCATCAAGTCGAGTGTTATGTCGATGATCTCGTAGTCAAAAGTAGATAAAAGAAATACCATCTCTTTGACTTGAGAGTTGTTTTTGAATAGTTAAGATAATTTAACCTCAAAATGAATCCCCTGAAGTATGCATTCAGAGTAGCTTTAGGGAAATTTTTTGGTTTTATTGTCCGACACCAGGGAATCAAAATAAATCCAAACAAGATCAAGGTGATATTAGAAATTCCTCCCCCTAAATGTTTAACTCAACTCAGATCATTCCAAGGGTGGTTGGTGTATCTAAGATGCTTTATATCCAACTTATCAGGAAGATGTCAGCCAATCCTAGCACTTGTCAAAAGGATGCCAAGTTTGAGTGGGATGATAAGTGTGAGCATGCCTTCGAAGACATCAAGCATTACCTAATGACATCACCAATTCTAGTAGACCCTATCCCTAGTAAGCTGCTCATACTTTACACTATTACGTTAGATGACTCCCTTGGTGCTTTGTTAGCCCAAGAAAATGATGAAGGAAAGGAAAATGCACTATACTTCCTCAGTCATCATCTAATCCCTATTGAGGCTAATTATCAACCCATTGAGAAGCATTGCCTAGCTTTAATCTATGCATCCCAAAATCTATAGCACTACATGCTTCCTCATAAGTTAAACTTAATCTCTAGGATCAATCCACTAAAGTTCCTCATGACACAACTGACACTATCTGGACGCATGGCATGACGGTCCATGATCCTCTCATAATTTGACATTACCTTCATACTCCCCTTTGCGGTGAAAGGACAAGCACTAGCAGATTTTTTTTAGCACCCACTTCCACTTCCACTCGCTTAGTGATGATCTCCCCGATGAAAAAATCATGAACTTAGGGGATGCTAGCATAGACCGTTTGGGAGATGTACTTTAATGGTGTAGCTTCCTCTCAAAGAGGAGAAGAACCACAATCTACTATTCCAAAAAAGGCAAGGGTAGGAATAGTTCTCTTAACTCTAGACCATGATGTGATGAGATTCTCATATCATCTATTCAATCCACACAAGTAATATGAGGCTCGATTTCCCTAGAGTTAGCCATTACTCTAATCATCCAACATCAACATCTTCTGGATTCTCTAGTTATCAACCAAATCCTGGGTCCTATATGGTTATAAAGCCCAAGCTCCATCACTACAACAACTACACCATAGAGTTGTTATCCCAAATCATGAGGTTACCATTTATAAGATTCTTCGGAGAGAACATCATAGCATATTTTTAGCCAAGCTTGCCAAGGAGTTGGCATGTTGGAGGATGAGTCCATATCAATAAAGTCCAAAATAGAAGTCTTATCCCTTATTGATATTGAACTCATCAAAAAAGTACTATCTTGAAGAGGAGGTTTCCATTACCAAGATGAGGAGATGAGTTAGATTACCTAAATAAAGACAAACTACCTCAAAGAAGTCTCAATCCCATCAATAAAGCATAGAGAGCACTTTCTTATGCTCTTGTGGATGGTGTCTTGTGGTCTTTTGATCATATGTGGTTACATTATTTAGACAGCATAAAAGCCCATAAGATCATGAGGTACACTCAAGATTATGTGGAGATACCAATCCAAGATGAAAGCCAAGATCAAGAGACTAGATACACGCCATTGATGATCAAAGATTGCAAGGATATAGAATGCCACCAATGTCAAATACATGGTGTGGTGTACACCAACCACCCAACATTCTACATCCTACATTGGCCTCATGGACATTTGAGTGTTGGGGTACCACATAGTGGGTTTGATTGATCCTTTTCTTCTAAGGGTCATCATCTTAGCTACTTACTACTTTTCCAAATGGCAAAAGTGATTCTGAGAGGTCATAGCTCAACATGTGCTCCAATTTTTTAAGAACCATATCATATATAGGTTTAGAGTGCCTCGACAATTTATATCTGATAATGGCACTGCATTCAAGAGCATCGAGATCAATAACTTTTTTCAAAGACACAACATAGATTAGGGATATTCTACCATCAAATACCAGAGGGAAAATGGCTTAGCAGAAGCCTTCAACAAAACTCTCAACCAAATACTGAAGAAGACACTCAACAATAACAAGTGATAGTGGCGTGAACAGTAAGTTGAAGCCTTGTGGGCCTATTGCACCACATATAGAACTCCAACTCAATTCACTCCTTTCTCCTTAGTGTATGGGTCTGAAGCCATTCTACCATTAGAAGTCCAATGCCCATTATAAGGATAGTTGTGGGTAGAAGAGCTCGAAGGTTAGAAGGAGAGATGCCTGCGGGCATGCCAAAACCTCAAGTTATACAAAGCTACAATGATTCAAGCTCACAATAAGTTGGTCCATTTTAGAGCATTTCAAGTAAAAGAGCTTATTTTAGTTCTAAGGAGATCGATTGTTGCCCATCATATGGCAAGTTTGAACCCACTTGGGAAGGCCCTTTTCCATAGAGAAGGCCTACCAAGGAGGATCTTATTAGCATATTTATCATAAGGAGAACCTACCAATGCTTCCAATCAATAGGCTCTACTTAAAGAAATATTATAACTCATGTTTGAAAAAAATTATCATTAATGAAAATTCCATTTTGAATTCAATCTCTTCCATGTTGAAAGTATTCTTGTTTGCAAATATGCCACGATGTGTATAGGGTAGGTGTAAGGAACCCGAGCAACATCCTATCCTTTATTGACACAACACAAACATAAACTACACACAAACATATAAAACAAACACATATCTTTTGTCTCGGAGTACTTTGAGTTGAGATAACGCCCCCAATGACACTCACTCAAGAGGCCGCTAGGTTAGTTGATGCTACCGCTAGTGTGTCACCTGGTCTTCTCTTCTTGCTTTGGGATGTAAGTCTACTACTTTCCTTCCTTACTTGGCCACACACACAATGAGTGCCTTGTTAGTTTGGTAGGCCTATCATGGGCGTAAGCTACCTCATGTTGGCTTCATTTAAGAGGATGCGAGTCTACTATGCCTTCTTCTTGGATTAGCCTTCGTACACTAACTGGGTCGAGTATATTTAAGATTTAGGATAAGTCCCATAGCTGCTCCTTCCCTCCTGACTGCTTCAAGTCTAGGTCCAATTTTTCCTCAGGGCTCCTCGCATAGTAGTCGCTCTATGTCAGATAGCATATATCCCATCGATGACAGACTATCCCGATGATCAGTTCTACTTATAAAGTTGTAAGCCTTCACACTTTCTTTCTATATTGATCGTTGGACACCGACAAGCACTTTAGGTTGGTTAGTTCTCACTATACTGATGGATACACCACTAAAGCTCATGGATAAACCTTAGGTTAGTTGGTTCTCGTACCTTAGGATACACCACTCATGGCAGATGTAAGTCTACTATGCTTTCTCCTTGAGTTGGCCACTGTACACCTATAAGCTTTCTTTTCCAAAGCTCAAGATAATGCCCCTAAGAGGACACCCCTATCTCTTTTTCCACCGTGCGCCATGCCTATGGGCACTATATTTGGATCACATCCTTTGCAACCCCATTTAGACACTACTCGGGTTACTATCAAATTGGACAGTTCCTCTTCCCTAATAACCATCCTTGTGGTTAGAGAATATATCATGTGGATGTATAGATTCTCCCTTGGTCTAGTAAATCTTAGATAAGTCAAGGCTGACATAGCCCCTTCTCAGTGTGGTCCCTTGCACACCAACAAGGTACATGCAAACATATAAACAAAATATATATTCACTTGTGGATTAAGAGGACACCCCTAGCGGTACCTTTTCCCAAGCAGGCATCATATCTTTAGGGCAGTGTCAGCAAAACTCCCAATAAAAAATTTCTTGACTACACTTGAGTTGATATAAGTCCCCTGCAGCATTCACTCAGTAGTCACTCCTAAGTTAGGTTTGATTTGTTGTGCCACCAATAGGTCTACCCAGCGGTTGTTCCCTGCTTTAAAAGATGTAATTCTGCAATGCCTTCTTCCTAGCACAGCTGTTGCACACTGAAAGGCAAACCCTTAGGTTGGCTAGCTCTACCTCACGACCAGTAGACTATCTCTTTGGATTTGTAAATTTGAGATAGGATAAGTCTAATATAGCCCCTTCTTAGTGGGTCCAACGCACACTGACATGGTCCATAAATTAAATCTATCAAATTTGATCGAGCTCGCATCCCAAGCAGATATTCCCTTTAAAAATTAAACTAAACCAAAAAAACTATATCAGATCACATCAAATTAAAATAAAATTAATCTTGACTACTTTTGAGTTGTCATAAGTCCCCAGCGACATTCATGTAGAAGTCACCTTAGGTCAGGTTTGATTTCTTGTGCATCCAATAGGTCACCCCAGTGGTTGTTCCTTACTTTGAAAGATGTAAGTCTGCTAAGCCTTCTTCCTAGCATAGTTGTTGCACACTGAAAGGCAACCCCTTAGATTAGCTAGCTCTACACCATAGCTTGTAGACTATCCCTTTGGATTTGTAAACCTGAGGTAGGTCAAGGCTGATATAACACCTTCTTAGTGAGTCTATTGCACACTTACATGGTCCATACATTAACTCAGATTAAATTAAATCTAATATGATTTTCCCCAGTGGAGTTAAATCACACCCTTCTCCCTAGTGGAGCCCCAAATCATATATAAACAAGTTAAGCAAATAAATCAAATTCAAAACCAACCTCTCCAATGGAGCCAAATTAAACCAACTCTCTCAGTAGAGTCTAAATCAAAGAAATCCAACCAAACTCTTATTCCCAGTGGATACATCCCCAAAAAAAACTATGAAATCAAACTCAAATCCCAATCCCAAGTGGATAGCCCGAACCTGCTTCTAGTAGAAGGTTCATATACCCGATCCACAGCAGACTTAAGCACATATCTCTAGTAGATATGCCTCCACATCAATTAAAATAAAATGAATTAAAGTCAATTCGATCTTAATCCCTGGCATATTATAGATTCTTATCCCTAGTGGATCTTCTTTCCACAAGCCATATAATCAAATCAAATTCAAACCTTATCCCCAGATTCTTCTTTCACCACATAGACCCCTCCCATGTCATGTACAATGCATGTGTGATCCCCTAGCAGATCTCCCTCCACATCCTTAACATGGAATTCTCATCAAATCTTATTTTTTCTTTTATGTACACCTTTAATACTTCAATGAAAAGCATAACAATGTATTCATTCAAATTACATCATCTTAACATTCTAATCAACATTTTATGATTTGTGATGGTGCATGCTCAAACAAACTATACAATATCATGCTAAAAATATTATAGTGTGAATTAACACATAAGATTATATTATAGTATATGATGTTATTCTATAATTTGCTATAATATAATATATTGTCTAACATTACACCTTATTAGAATCACTTAAAAAGATCAAATAACAAAATTTTCTCAAAATATGAATAATGTTCATTTTGGATGTAAAATTGTTGTTTTTTCTATTATAAATGGTACAAAATAGCATAATTTTGGTGTTGCTTCTTAGTGTGTGCCATTAATTTGGCCAAATTCTTCCATCTCAACCTTCAAATTAACATTTCTATGAGTTTTGACCCAATGTATTATAATAAAAGTATAACATACTAAAATATACAATAACATTTAGTAGCACACCACCACATTCATATATATATATATATATGAAGTTATATTGTTATGTACATTATATTTTAATTTGCTTTCATATAATATATTATCTTACATTACACCTTAAAATGAATCACTTTAAGCAAACAATTTATAAAATTTGGTTGAAAAATGAACATTTATTTTGGATGCAACTTTCCATTCCTTTGATTAAATGACACACCATAGCACACCCCAATGATGTTCGCTAAAGCTTATCATAAATTTGGCCAAATCCCATCATCTCAGGCTATAAATTAATATTTTTATGAATTATACCAGTACAAACTCTACTACATCATTCTATAACGAACTAATATATGCTAAAAAAATAAGTATTAATACACAATAGTATACTATAATGCTTGATGCTACACTGTGTTATGGCATTTTATATTATAATACACTATAACATATTATATTATATTTCATATCACATCACAAGGGGTTGCTTAAAATAAAAAATCATAAAATTAGTCTAAATAATAAAAAACAATATATTTTAGTCGTATCATTTACATATTTTAAATTTAAACAATATATTTTGATGCCATGCTCTACCTATTGTGAATTTGGCCAAATTCCACCATCTTAAAGTCTAAATCAACATTTTTATAAACAATGCTAGTGTAGGATTGACTGCATGATTGTAAAACACTAAAAATATTTAAAATGCGCAGAACAATATATTATGATATATGATGTTATACTATGCTACAACATATAATAATTATTTTGAACATAAAATCTTACTTTTCAGACTACAAGTGGTGTATACTTTTTTGTACTACAACCTAATTCCCACTTCAAATTTAACAAATTTCATTATCTGATTTATTAAATCAATATTTTTATGATTTATATTAACATAAACAATAGGGCACAATACCATAATATACTAAAATATTTCAAAACATCTTATAACATCTGAAAACACATCACTACATGCTCAAACATATGATGATACATTATACTATAATATATGGTGTTATAATATGATTAGGGTACTCAAATCTCTAATAGTCAAGGGAAAGTCTGTTGAAGACATTTTCTTTAGCTACCATAACTAGGTTAGGATTAAGTCATTCATTAGATCTGCTCCTAATGGCATCTTTATTCAAGGTTAAGGGTTTAGGGTTTAGGGTTAGGGTTTATGGTTTGTTTAGGGTTTAAGGTTTAGGGTTTAGGGTTTATGGTTTAGGGTTTAGGGTTTGGGGTTTAGCATTTAGGGTTTAGGGTTTAGGGTTTATGGTCTTAGGGTTTAGGGTTTAGGTTTAGGTTTTTTATTTATTTTAATATTAGATTTTATTTAGTTTAACTTTTTAGGTTTTTTGGGTTTAGGGTTTAGGGTTTAGGGTTTAGGATTTTTTATTTAGGGTTTAGGGTTTGGGGTTTAGGGTTAAGGCTTTAGTGTTTAGGGTTTAAGGTTTTTAGGGTTTATGGTTTAGGGTTTAGGTTTTAAGTTTACAGTTTAAGTTTTAGTTTATGGTTTAGGGTTTAAGGTTTTTTAACAAAGTATAAATTTAGATTCAACATATCTACTTGTTGATTTCTTCAACTAAGTAGCACCCTAAGTTTAGTAAGTCACAAGTGATGACAACAACAACAACAACAAGCCTTAATCCCACTAGGTGGGGTCGGCTACATGAATCCTTCGTCTCCATTGTGTCCTATTATGTGTCAAATTGTCATTTAATTCAAGTATACTAAGATCATTTTTTATACATCTTAACCAAGTCTTTTTAGGTCTACCTCTACCTTTCTTAACATAAGGCAAATCTAATGCATCTACTCTAATCGAGTCATCTATGACGCTTTATGTGGCCAAACCATCTAAGGTGACTCTCCCTAATCTTATCTACAACTGAGCTACTCCAACTTTTTCCAACATACTCATTTTGCATTCTATCTCTAAGGGTAAAGCCACTCATCACTGAGCATCCTCATCTCGTAACACTTAACTTAGTCTTATGTTTCTCTTTATTGGCCAACATTCGCACTATAAATCATTGGGTCTTACCACCATCTTATAAAATTTTCCTTAAGTTTAAGTGGAACTTTTCTATCACATAATAGGCCGATGCATTCCTCCACTTCAACCATCCAACTTGAATTCTACTAATAATATCTCCATCTATTTCACCATCATTTGAACAATAGAGCCTAAATATCTCAATCGCCACTCTTTAATGACGCGTGATCACCTAAAGTCACAACACTACCACTAAAACTTCTACAACTAAAATTACACTCCATATATTCAGTTTTAGATCTTAAATGAAAACCTTTAGACTCTAAAGTTGACCTCCATAATTCAAGTTTCGTTGGACTCCCTCTCTAATCAAGAAGAATGTCATCAAAAAAAGCATACACCAAGGTACATCTTCTTGTAAATGCCTCGTAAGAACATCCATAACTAAAGTAAAGATAAGGGCTTAATGTTGATCCTTGATGTAATCCAATGAAATAGGAAAATAGTTTGTCAATCCTCCTTGTGTTTGGACACAAGTGACGCTCTAGTATACATATCCTTAATGACTTGAATATAACCAATATTAACTTCTTCGTTTCTAGAACTCTCCAAAGAACATCTCTTGAGACTTTATCATAAGATTTCTAAATCAATAAATATCATATGTAGATCCTTTTATTTTCTATGCTTCTCCATCAAACCTCTTAACAAATGTATAGCATCCATAGTAGATCTAGGCATGAAACCAAACTGACAGAGAAACTGTATCACATCGTAACCTATGCTCAATTACTCTCTCTCATAATTTTAATGTATGACACATTAACTTAATTCCTCTATAATTTGCACACTCTTGTGCATCACCTTTATTCTTAAATATAGGAACCAACAAACTCTTTCTCCACTCATCTGGCATCTTTTAGTCTTTAAAATAACATTAAAAAGATTTGTAAGCCAAGAAATTCCTTGATCTCCTAAACATTTCCACACTTCTATTGGAATATTATCGGTCCTACTGCTTTTCCACATTTCATTTTCTTTAAAGCTTCACTAACTTCAGATTTACTAATACGATGATAAAAATGAAATTCTCTATTTTTGTTTAGGGTATTCAGTTGCTAAAATCAATCGTATTTATCCTTCATTGAAAAGTTTATTAAAATACCTCATCCACCTATTTTCAATATCTTTTCAAAGAAAAGCACTTTATTATTTTCATCCTTAATACTCCTCACTTGAACTATGTCTTCTATCTCTTTATTTTAACTTATACATACATCTTTCACCTTCTTTGGTATCTAATCTATTGTATAAATCACTAAAAGCTAAATTTTTTGCATCATATATTGCTTTCTTAGAATCTCTACAGCCATTTTATATCTTTCCCAATTCTGAGTTTGCTATCTAAACCAAGTAAGTTTTATAATAATGTTTCTTATTTCTTATCTTTCTTGCACACTCTGACTCCAATTCACCAACTATTCTATTAAAAGAAGCTTTTCCTTTGATTCGCCAAGCACATCTTTAGCAACTTGTTTAATAGCACTTGATACTTTTTCCCACATAACGTTAGCTTCCTTATGAACATCCCAAACTTTAATTTCTTGTAGCTTGCTCTTAAAAATATTTTTATTTGTGTTCTTTAAGTGTCCCCATCTAATCCTAGGACAATAATTAAGTTTATTTTTTCTCTTACAACCTTTCATCTTAAAATCTAAAACTAATAGTCGTTGGGTACTTAAAATTTCACTTGGAATGACCTTACAATCTTTACAATCTAAATGATCTATATTCCTTATCAAAAAATAATCAATCTGTGTTTTATTAGATCCATTTTTATAAGTAATAATATGTTCATCTCTTTTCTTAAATAAAGTATTAGCAACTACAAAATCATTAGCTAAGGCAAAATCTAATATAGTCCTACCTTCTTCATTAGTCACTCCAAATCCATAACCACCATGAATACTTTTAAAATCTTCTACCACTCTACCAACATGTTCATTTAAATCTCCCCAATAAATTTTTTTCTTCAAGAGGTATCTTTTGTATTAATCCCTCTAATTCATTCCAAAATTTTTCTTTTGAGCTTACCTCCAAACCTACTTGAGGAGCATAGGCACTTATAACATTGATAATCTTAGTATCAACAATAATCTTTAAGTCACAAGTGATGACATAGATAAAAAATTAGCACCCAAAGAGCAAATCAAAAACCTTAGATATGTAGAACCATTTCTACTATAAAGACACAGTTCCATAAACAACAGATCAGATCGACCATTCTTTAGTTTCTCCACTTCCCATTAGAACCACCCCCACCTCTCGAGTAGCTAGATCTGCCATCATATCCCTAATCTCTCTTTCCACCACCACCACGGCTGGAACCTTCGTCGCTCCTCCCACCTCCATAACCACCACTGCTCTGACCACCACCTCTATATCCACCAGCACCTCAAGATCCCCCACCACCACTGTGATAACCATCTCCTCCTCCTTCGTCTCCACCACTAGATCTAGACTGAGCCTAGTTGATGATGATGTTGATGCTGTCAAGGTTTTTCCCATTATTATGTTTTAAGGATAGTTTATGGTTAGTTTAAGGTTTAGGGTTTAGGGTTAGTTTAGGGTTTAGGGTTTGGGGTTTAGGGTTTATGGTTGTAGGTTTTAGGGTTTAGGGTTTTTTGGCTTAAGGTTTAGGGTTTAGGGTTTTAGAGTTTAAGGTTTAGGGTTTAGGGTTGTAGGTTTAGTTGTTAGGTTTTAGAAGTTTTGTTTGGGTTTTTAGGAGATTTAAGGTTTAATGTTTTTTAAGCAAACCCAGCATAGGTTTATTTAGTTAGTTTTTTATTAATTTGATTTGATTTTTTTATTTTCAATTAAGTTTATTTTTTTATTTATTTAGTTTATTTATGTGAGTTTATTTATTTTAGTTTAGGTTTTTATTTTAGTTTATTTTTTAGGTTTAGATTTATTTTTTAGTCTAGTTTTATTTATTTTATTTTATAGGTTTTAGGTTTTTTTTATTTTTTAGGTTTAGGTTTTATTATATTTTTTTTGGTTCCTCCTTTAGGTTTTTATTTTAGGTTTTTTAGGTTTATTTTATTTAGTAGGATTATTTTTATTTTATTTTATTTTATTTAGTTTAGGTTTATGTTAGGTTAAGGTTTAATTTATTTAAGGATTAGATTTAGGTTTTATTTATTTTAGTTTAGGTTTTGGTTTATTTTATTTTGTTTATTTTACTTTTATTTTAGGTTTTGGTTTTTTTTTAAATTTAGGGTTTAAGTTTTATTTTTTATTTATTTTTAAGTTTAATTTTTAGGTTCAAGTTTTTATTTAATTTTTATTGTATCTTATTTTAGGTTTATTTTATTTTTATTTAGGTTTATTTTTATTTTATTTAGGTTTTTTATTTTTAGTTTAACTTAGGCTTTTATTTATTTTATTTTTATTTAGTTTTTATTTTTTTATTTTTGTTTTCTTTTAGGTTTAGGTTTAGGTTTAGGTTCAGGTTTTAGTTTATGTTTTTTATTTTATTTTGGTTTAGGTTTTTTATTTATTTTATTTTTATGTTTAGGTTTTTAGGTGTTTAGGGTTTAGTGTTTTGGATTTAGTTTTTAGGGTTTGTTTAAGGTTTAAGGTTTAGGGTTTAAGGTTTGGAGTTTAGTGTTTAGGGTTTAGGGTTTAGAATTTAGGTTTTAGTCTAGGGTTTATGGTTTAAGATTTTTTTAAAAATAGAGAACAAATTCATATTCAACATTTATTCTTTTCGATTTCATCAACCAAGTAGCACCCCAAGTTTTCTAAGACATAATCGATGGCATAGATAAAAAATGAGCAATCATAGAGCAAATAAAAAATCTCATGCTAAGTAAAATCATCTCTACAGTAAAGACATAGTTCCATAAGCAACAGATCGGATCAGCCGTTCTTCAATTTCTCCAGTTCCCATCAGAACCACCCCCACCTCTCGAGTAGCGGGACCGACCATCATATCTCTGATCTCACCCTTCGCTACCACCATTGCTGTAATCTTCATCGTTCCTTCACCATCATTTCTCTAGTTTAGTAAATTTTAGCTTAGGGTTTAAGGTTTAGGGTTAGCTTAGGGTTTAGGGTTTAGGGTTTAGGGTTTAGGGTTATAGGGGTGGTGGATTGTGGTTTGGATTTGTGGTTTAGGGTTTAGCAATTAGGGTTTAGGGTTTAGGAATTAGGGTTTAGGATTTTAAGGTTTAAGGTTTAGGGTTTAGGGTTTAGGGTTGTAGGTTTAGGGTTGTAGGTTTAGGTTTTAGGGTTTAATGTTAGTTTGTGGGTTGTGGCTCAGGGTTTAGCCTAGAGTTTAGGGTTTAGGTTTAGGATATTGGGGTTTTCTTTTAATTTAGTATCCAGGTAGTTTAATTTATTTTTTTATTTATATGAGTTTTTTTTTTATATTTTATTTAGGTTTATTTATTTTAGTATAGGATTTTTATTTTAGTTTATTTGTATTTTAGGATATTTTTTTTAGGTTGAGGTTTTATTTTCTATTTTTATGTGTAGGTTTAGATTATTATTTTATTTTTTTATGGTTAGATATTTAGGTTTTTATTTTAGGTTTATTTTTAGGTTTTATTTTCTAGTTTAAGTTTAGGTTTATTTTATTTATTTTTTTAGTTTAGTTTATGTTTAGGTTTAGGTTTAGTTTAGTTTAGGTTTAGTTTTATTTATTTTAGTTTAGTTTATCTTAGGTTTTGGTTTATTTTATTTTGATTTGAGCTTTAGGTTTTCCTTATTTATTTTAGGTTTAAGTTTTATTTAGTTTTATTTTAATTTATTTTTTGGTTTCTTTTATTTTAAGTTTAGTTTTTATTTTTTTTCGTTTAATTTAGGTTTTTATTTATTTTATTTTAGTTTAGTTTTTAGTTTTTTTTATTTTTCATTTCATGTTAGTTTTTATTTTATTATATTTTTATATTATTTTGGTTTAGGTTTATTTATTTATTTTCTTTTTAGGTTTTATTTAGTTTAGGGTTAGGTTTTTAGCTTTTTAGGGTTTTGGGTTTAGGGTTTTGGTTTAGTTTAGGGTTTAAGGTTTAAGTTTTTTTTTTAACAGAGAACAAATTCATATTCAACATTTCTTCTCTTTGATTTGATCAACCAAGTAGCACCCCAAGTTTTCTAAGACATAAGGGAAGACATAGATAAAAAATGAGCACCCATAGAGAAAATAAAAAAACCTAGATAAGTAGAACAGTCTCTACTATAAAGAAATAGTTCCATAAGCAACATATTAGATAGGTCATTCCTCAGTTTCTCTAGTTTCCATCAGAACCACCCCCACCTCTCAAGTAGCAGGATCCACTATCATATCCCCGATCTCTCCATCCAGCACCAACATGGCTATAACCTTCATCGCTCCTCCCTCCTCCATAACCACCACTACACCAAGACCTCCATATCCACCAAAGACCTTCAAATCCCCACCACCATTGTGACAACTTCCTCCTCACCACCTCCACTACTAGATCTGGGACCAGTCGAGTTGAAGGTGATGTCCCACGCCCATTCTCAGTGGTTTAGTGTTTAGGTTTAGGGTTTGTTTAAGGTTTCTTTTGGGTTTGTGGTAGTGTTATAGGTTTTAGGTTTGGGGTTTAGGGTGAGGTTTAGGGTTTAGGTTGTGATTTAGGATTTAGGGTTTAGGGTTTAGGGTTTAGGGTTTTGTGTTTAGGGTTTTAGGTTGGGGTTTAGGTTTAGGTTTGGGGTTTAGGTTTAGGATTTATTTTAGATTTTTTTAAAAATTAAGCAAACCCAGTAAGTTTAGGTTTATATAGTTTATTTAGTTTATTTTTTATTTTTATTTAGGTTTATTTTTTATTTTTATTTAGTTTTTTAATTTTTTATTTAGTTTAGATTTTTTATTTTAGTTTATCTTTTAGGTTAGTTTTATTGTTTTTTTAGGTTTACGTTTTCTTTTTTTATTAAGTTTAGGTTTAGGTTTTTATTTTATTTTTTAAGGTTTAGGTTTTAGGTTTTTATTCTAATTTTATTTTAGGTTTTATTTTTAAGTTTAGGTTTATGTTTTTTTATTTTATTTTTTTTTAGTTTAGTTTAGGTTTAAGTTTGTTTATTTTAGGTTTAGGTTTAGGTTTTTATTTTTTTAGTTTACTTTATTTTAGTTTAGTTTAGGTTTATTTTATTTTATTTATTTTATTTTATTTTAGTTTAGTTTTTTTAGTTTTATTTTTATTTATTTTATGTATCATTTTTTATGTTTATTTTTATGTTTTATGCTTTTATTTAGTTTTTATTTTATTTCATTTAGGTTTATTTTATTCTAATTTTATGTTTACTTTTATTTTATTTAGTTTGTTTATTCTTAGGTTATTTTTTTATTTTAGTTTAGTTTAAGTTTTTTGTTTTTTTTTTATTTGATTTATTTTATGTTTGTCTAGGTTTTAGTTTAGGCCATAAATTTTATTATTTTATTTAGGTTTAAGTTTATTTATTTATTATTAGGTTTAGTTTTAGGTTTAAGCAAAGTGGTGTGGAGTTTAGGTTTAGTGTTTAGAGTTTAGGTTTAGGTTTGTGCCTAGGTTACAAGTGAACCCAGGATCTTGGGTTGGGGAGGGTTAAGGGGTAGGTCAATAGGCTCTGGGTAGGCCTGGTAGGGTTTAACATTTTAAGGAGGGATTAGGGTTTAGGAGGATTTAGGTCAGGTTAGGGTAGGGTTTAGGTTTAAGCCAGGGCCTAGATTTGTGGTTTAGGATCTAGTTTAGGGTTTGGGGGGTTTAGGGTTTAGAGTTTAAAAAAATTAATTAAACCGATTATTTTATGTTTATTTAGTTTATTTTTATTTATTTTAGTTTATTTTATTTTTATTATGTAGTTTATTTTTATTTCTCTTTACTTTAGTTTATTTATTTTAGGTTTATTTATTTTAGTTTAGGTTTTATTTTAGTTTATTTTTAGGTTTAGGTTTAGGATTATGCTTATTTTTAGTTTAGTCTTATTTTATTTTCTCTTTTTTTAGGTTTTAGTTTTTTTATTTTAGGTTTAGGTTTAGGTTTTAATTTTATTTTCTTTTTTTTTTTTAAGTTTTATTTTAAGTTTATTTTTATTTTTATTTTTAGTTTAGGTTTATTTTTAGTTTATTTTATTTTATTTAGTTTAAGTTTAGGCTTAGGTTTAGTTTATTTTAGGTTTAGGTTTAGGTGGTATTTATTATAGTTTTGGTTTAGGCTTTGTTTATTTTTCTTATTTAAATATTATTTTAGGTTTAAGTTGTATTTTTTTAGTTTAGGGTTTATGTTTTATATTTTATTTATTTTTAGGTTGAAGTTTTTATTTAGTTTTTATTTTATTTTATTTTAGGTTTATTTTATTTTTATTTAATGTTTAATTTTTATTTTATTTAGCTTTTTTATTCTTAAGTTTATATTTTTTTATTTTATTTCTTTATTTTATTTTATCTAAGTTTAGGTTTTATTTATTTATTTTATTATTAAGTTTTATTTAGTATAGGTTTAGGTTTTTAGGTTTTTAGAGTTTAGTGTTTTGGGTTTGGGGTTTAGGGTTTAGGGTTTAGGGTTATAGGTTTTGGGGTTTAGGGTTATAAGTTTAGGGATTAGGGTTTAGGGTTTTAGGGTTTAGGGTTTAGGGTTTAGGGGTTAAGGGTTTAGGGTTTAGGGTTTAGGGTTTAGGGTTTAGGTCTTAGGTCTAGGGTTTAATTTTTAGTTTAGGGTTTAGGGTTTTTAGTTTTTTATTAGCGGAGAAGAAATTCATATTCAACATTTCTTCTTTTTGATTTCATCAACCAAGTAACACATAAAGTTTTCTAAGACACAAGCGATGACATAGATAAAAAATGAGCACGCATAGAGCAAATTAAAAACCCTAGATAACTAGAACTGTCTATATTGTAAAGATAATTCCATAAGCAATACGTTGGATCAATCGTTCTTTAATTTCTTCAGTTTCCATCATAACCACCCTGTCCTCTCAAGTAGCATGATCCACGATCATATCCCCAATCTCTCCCACCGCCACGACCACGGATGTAACCTTCGTCTCTCTTTCGGCCTCCGTAACCACCACTGCTCCTACCACCACCTCGATATCCACCAACACCTCTAGATCCCCCATCACCACTACGATAATTGCCACCTCTGCATTCTCCTCCACCGCCAGATCTAGACTAAGCCTGGTTGACTGTGATATTCTTGCCTTCAAGGTTATGCCCATTTTTAGGGGGTTTAAGTTTATTTTTTTTAATTTATTAAGTTACTTTTGGTTTAGGTTTAGGGTCTAGGGTTTAGGTTTAGGGTTTAAGGTTTAGGCTTAGGTTTAGGTTTTTATGGTTTTAGCATTTATGCTTTTAGGGTTTGGGGTTTGTAGGGTTTATAGTGTTTAGGTTTGGGTTTAGGGATTTAGGATTTAA
This sequence comes from Cymbidium sinense, assembly GCA_021442155.1. Taxonomy (NCBI): domain Eukaryota; kingdom Viridiplantae; phylum Streptophyta; class Magnoliopsida; order Asparagales; family Orchidaceae; genus Cymbidium; species Cymbidium sinense. The sequence goes on from CM038214.1 coordinate 73,040,926, forward strand.
GATTTTGGGTTTTAGGATTTAGGGTGGTATTACGAGATTTAGGGTGTGGATGCTTTAGGGTTTAAAAGGTTTAAGAGGTTTAGTGGTTTAAGTTTAGGTTTAGGGTTTGTGGTTTAGGGTTTGGGAGAAGGTTTGGGTTAAAGGAAAGTTTAGGGTTGGTTAGGCATGGTGGATTCCAGGATCTGGATTAAGTTTAGGGTTTAGGGTTTAGGTTTAGTTAGTTTTTTATTATTTATTTATTTTATTTAGGGTTTAGAATTTTAGGGTTAAGGAGGGCCCAGGTGCATTTAGGCCTAGGGTCACGAGGTGGCCTGGGGTTTAGGTTTAGTTTAGGGTTTAGGATTTTAGGTTTAGGATTTAGGGTTTAGGATTTAGTGTTTAGCATTTTTTTTAAAATTAAACCCGGTGTAGGTTTATTTAGTTTATTTTTTATTTATTTTAGATATTTTATTTTTTTATTTAGGTTTAATTTGTGTTTTTATTTAGTTTAGTTTATTTGTTTTAGTTTTTATTTTTTTATTTTAGTTTATTTTTTGGCTTAGGTTTTGATTTATGTTTTTTTAGTTTAGTTTTATTTTTATTTTTTATTTTTATTTAGGTTTTAAGTTTTTATTTTAGGTTTATTTTAGTTTACTTTTATTTTATTTAGAAGGTTTAGGTTTATTTATTTTAGTTTAGTTTATTTTAGTTTAAGTTTAGGTTTAATTTATTTTGTTTACTCTAGGTTTAGGTTTTTTTTTAGTTTAGGGTTTAGGTTTTATTTTTTATTTATTTTATGTTTATATTTTAGGTTTAGATTACTATTTAGTTTTTATTTTATTTTATTTTATTTTATTTTATGTTTATTTTATTTTTATTTTATTTTTAGTTTTCATTTTATTTAGGTTTTTAATTTTTAGGTTTATTTTATTTTTTAGTTTAATTTAGGTTTTAATTTATTTTATTTTAATTAGTTTTTATTTTTTATTTTATTTTATTTTTAAGTTTAGCTTTAGGTTTAGGTTTAGGTTTTAGTTTAGCTTTTAATTTTATTTAATTTTATTAAGGTTTATGTTTATTTATTTATTTTAGTTTTAGGTATTATTTAATTTAGATTTAGGTTTTTAAGTTTTTAGGGTTTAGGGTTTGTCGAGTCCGTTTAGGGTTTGGGGTTTGGGGTCAGGGTTTAGGGTTTAAGTTTTAGGGTGCGTCCTGCAGATTTTAGTGGGTTTAAGATTTATGGTCAGGGTTTTAGGTTTAGGGTTTATGGTTTAGAGTTTATGTTTAGGGTTATTTATTTGGGTTTAGGGTTAGGTTTTATTTTATTTTATCTGCAGGTCAGTGGCCTGGTTTTTGGGGTTATGATCAGGTTAGCTCAGGCAGTTTTAGCCCAGTGGCCTAGGGTTTTAGGGCGCAAGTGTTTAGGGTTTAGGGTTTTAGGGTCCAGAGCCCACCAGAGTTTAGTGGTTAAGGGTCTTAGGGTTGGGTTGAGGGTTTAGGGTTTAAGATTTCTTAATGTTTTTAAATTAATTAACCATAAGTTTAGAATATTTAGTATATTTAGTTTATTTTTTATTTATATTTTGTTTACTTTATTTTTATTTTCATTTAGGTTTATTTTTTTTAATTTAAGTTTAAAAATAAAGTGTTTAGGGTTTTTTAGGGTTTAGGGTTTAGAGTTGTATGTTTAGGGTTGTAGTTTTTCTTTTTAAGATTTAGAGTTTAATGAGTTTTTTTTTTTTAAATTAAGCAAACCGGTAGGTTTATGTTTATTTAGTATATTTAGTTTATTTTATATTTATTTTCGTTTACTTTATTTTTTTTATTTTTATTTAGGTTTATTTTTTTATTTATTTTAATTAATTTATTTTTGGCTTATTTATTTTTGTTTAGGTTCTTTATTTTAGATTTTTTAGGCTTAGATTTTGGTTTAGGTTTATTTTTTAGTTTAGGGTTTAGGTTTTATTTTTTATTTATTTTTATGTTTATTTTTTGGTTTAGGTTTTTATTTAATTTTTATTTTATGTTTAATTTATTTTTATTTTATGTCTAGTTTTTATTTTATTTATGTTTTTTTATTTTTAGGTTTATTTTAATTTTTAGTTTAGCTTAAGCTTTTATTTATTTTATTTTAGTTTAGTTTTTATTTTATTTTATTTTTAGGTTTAGGTTTAGGTTTTAGTTTTAGTTTTAGTTTTGGTTTTTATTTGATTTTATTTTATTTAGGTTTAGGATTTTTTATTTATTTTATTTTTATGTATTATTTGTTTTAGTTTTAGGTTTTAGGTTTTCTTTTAGGGTTTGTAGGGTTTAGGAGTAGTTTTAGGGTTTAGGGTTTGTTTTATGGTTTATGGATTTTTTCAGTGGTTTTCTTTATTTAGGGTTTAGGTTTAGGGTTTTGTTTTGGGTTTAGTTAGGTTTTTATTTTTTTATTTTCATTCAGATTTAGAGTTTTAGGGTCACCACCATCCAGGGTTAGGTTTAGAATTTAAGATTTAGGCTTTGGCTTTAGGATTTTTGGGTTTAGGGTTAATTTAGAGTTTAGGGTTTAGAGTTTTAAGGTTTTGGGTTTTGGGTTTATGATTATCGATTTAGGGTTTAATGGTTTTTTTAATTAAAACCCAAGAAGTTTAGGATTATTTAGAATATTTAATTTATTTATTTTATTTATATTTTATATTTTTATTTAGGTTTATTTTTATTTTATTTAGCTTATTTATTTTTGGTTTATTTATTTTTGCTTAGGTTTTTTTATTTCAGTTTATTTTTTAGGCTTAGGTTTATTTTTTAATTTAGTTTTATTTTTATTTTATTTTTTAGGTTTAGGTTTTATCTTTTATATTTAGGTTTAGGTTTAGGTTGTTATTTTATTTTATTAGGTTTAGGTTTTAGGTTTTTAGTTTAGATTCATTTTTAGGTTTTATTTTTTAGTTCAAGTTTAGGTATATTTTTAGTTTATTTTATTTTATTTTGTTTAGTTTTAGGGTTAGCTTTTATTAATTTTAGTTTAGTTTATTTTTATTTAGGTTTAGGTTTATTTTATTTTGTTTATTTTTGGTTCAATTTTTTTTTAGTTCCAGGTTTAGGTTTTATTTTTTATTTAGGTTTTAGGGTTTGAGGTTTAGGGTTTAGGGTTTAGGGTTGTGGACAGTTTCTAGTACAGGGTTATGTTTTAGGGTCAGTTTAGGTTATAGGTTTAGTGGAGTGGTTTAGTTTGTGGTTTAGGATTTAGGGTTAATGTTTTTTTTTAAAAAAAATTAAGTAAATCGATTGGTTAGATTTATTTAGTTTATTTTTTATTTATTTGAGTTTATTTTATTTTAGTATTTTTTTATTTTTGTTTAATTTAATTTATTTATTTTAGTTTAGGTTTTCTATTTTAGTTTATTTTTTAGGTTTAGGTTTATTTTTTAGTTGAGTTTTTTTTTTGGTTTAGGTTTTATTTTTTATTTTTAGCTTTTCGTTTATGTTATTATTTTATTTTTTTAGGTTTAGGTTTAAGGTTTTTATTTGAGGTTTATTTTGTGTTTTATTTTTTTTAGTTTAGGTTTATTTTATTTTTTTTATTTATTATATTTAGTTTAGTTTTGGTTTAGGTTTAGTTTATTTTAGGTTTAGGTTTAGTTTTATTTATTGTAGATTAGTTTATTTTAGTTTAGGTTTAAGTTTATTTTATTTTATTTATTTTTTTTTTAGATTATTTTTTAGGTTTTAGGTTTTTTATTTATATATTTTATTTTATTTTAAGTTTATTTATTTTTTAACATTTAGTTTTATTTTATTTATGTTTTATTCTTAGGTTTATTTATTTTAGTTTATTTATGTTTATTTATTTTATTTATTTATAATTTTATTTATTTTATTTAGGTTTAAGTTTACATTTTAGTTTAGATTTTATTTATTTTATTTCTTTATCTATTTTAGGTTTAATTATTTATTTATTTTATTCAGTTATATTAGATTAGTGTTTTAAGTTTTAAGGTTTAGGGTTTATGGTTTAGGGTTTATTTTATTTTTTGGTTTTCAGAGTTGAGTAGTTTTCAGGGTTTAGATTTCAGTGGCTCATGGCCCAGGCTCAGCCTGGGTTTACTTTAGTGGCCTGTATCTGGGTTTAGGTTTAGCCTGGTTTAGTGTGGTTGTGGCCCAGTGGTTTAGCCTCAGCTGCCTAGTGCACATTGGGGGCCTGTGGTTTGTGGTTTGGGGAGTGTGGCCTAGGGTATCCACTAGGGTCACCCATTTTAGTTTAAGGTTGGGGCCTAGTTTTTGGTAGGTTTGGGTTCTGGGTTTAGGGATACTTTATTTTAGGTTCAGTTTTATGGTTTTGGTTTTTTTAATTACAACAAGCAGTTTAGGTTTATTTATTTATTTTATTTTATTTTAGTTTTATTTTTATTTTTTAGTTTATATTTATTTATTTATTTATTTATTTTAGGTTTATTTATTTTAGTTATTTATTTTACCATATTTGTTTTAGTTTATTTATTTATTTTAATTTAATTTTTTTTATTTTATTTTTTAGGTTTAGGTTTTATTTTTTATTATTAGGTATAGGTTTTTATTTTCTTTTATTAGGTTTAGGTTTTAGGTTTTCATTTTAGGTTCATTTTAGTTTTTTTTAGTTTAGGTATAGGTTTATTTTTTTATTTTATTTTATTTTATTTCATTTCATTTTTAGTTTATTTTAGGTTTAGGTTTAGGTTTTATTAATTTTAGCTTCGGTTTTAGTTTTTTTTATTTTGTTCATTTTAGGTTTAGTTTTTTTTAGTTTAGCGTTTAAGTTTTTTTTATTTATTTTAAAAATAATTTTTTAGTTTGAGGTTTTTATTTATTTTTTATTTTATTTTAATTTAGGTTTATTTTATTTTTATTTTATGTTAATTTTAATTTTATTTAGGTTTTTTATTTTTAGGTTTATTTTATTTTTAGTTTGTAGTTTTACTTATTTTATCTGAGTTTAGTTTTTATTATTTATTTTATTTTATTTTAAGTTTGGTTTAAGTTAAGTTTTTTTTTAGGTTTTATTTTATTTTATTTATGTTATGTTTTAGGTTTTAGTTTATTTTATTTTAGGTTTTATTTAGTTTAGGTTATAGGTATTTAGGTTTAAGGGTGGTTTATAGTTTAAGGTTTAGTGTTTGGAGTGTTTTTTATGGTTTGGGTTTAGGGTTTAAGGTGGGTTAATCATTAGTAGGGGTTTAACGCCAGCTTTAGTGGTTTAGATTTTGTGGATTTAAGATTTAGTTTAGTGTTTAGCGTTTAGGTTTTTTTTTTAAAAAATTAAGTAAGAAATTTGAGTATTTTAGTTTATTTTCATTTATATTAGTTTATTTTATTTCATATTTTTATTTAGTTTAGTTTATTTAATTTAGGTTTATTTATTCTAATTAATGTTTTTTATTTTAGTTTAGTTTAGTTTTTTTAAAGGATTAGATTTATGTTTATATTTTTAGTTTACTTTTGTTTTTGTTTTATTTTTTAGGTTTTAGTTTAATTTTTTATTTTTAATTTTAGGATTTTATTTTCTTTTTTTAGGTTTAGGTTCCATCTTGGGTTCATTCTAGGATTTTTTTAGTTTAGGCATAGGTTTTAATTTAATTTATTTTATTTAGTTTATATGTTTATTTTATTTAAGTTTAGGTTTTATTTATTTTCTTTAGGTTTATTTTATTTTTTTATTTTGGATTTAGGTTTTTTTATTTTAGTTTAGTTTATTTTTATTTTATATTTATTTTAGGTCCGGTTGTTATTTTTTTAATTTTATTTTAGTTTATTTATTTTTATTTTACATTTAGTTTTATTTATTTAGGTTTTCTATTTTTAGGTTGATTTTATTTTAGTTTAGTTTAGGTTTTATTTATTCATCTGAATTTAGCTTTTATTTTTTATATATTATTTTATGTTTATTTTTTAGGTTTATGGTTGGGTTAAGCTTAGAGTTTTAGAGATTTAGTGCTCAGGGTGCTTTAGATTTGTTTATGGCCTGGGTTTTCAGTGTGGCTTAGGGTTTAGGGTTTAGGGTTTAGGTGGGGTCACTGGGTTTGGTTAGTTTAGGGCTCAGGGTTTAAGATTTGGGGTTTGGACATCAAGGTTTAGTGTTTTTTTTAGAGGTTTAGTGTACTTAGTGGAGTTTGGTCTGTTTTAGACTTTAGGGTTTAGGGTTTAGGGTCAGGCTTGTGTCCACCAGGGTCACCGCCTATTTTGGGTTTGGTTTTGGGGTCCTGGCTCACTGATAGTAGGGTGTTTTATTTAATTAAATGTAGTTTAGGTTTATTTAGTTTATTTTTATTATTTTGGTTTATTTTATTTTTTATTTTTTGGTTTATATTTTATTTTTTATTTTATTTATTTTATTATTTATTTATAGTTAAGTTTTTATTTTAGTATAGTTTTTTAGGTTTTGGTTTATGTTTAATTTTTAATTTTATTTCATTTTTTATTTTATTTTATTTAGGTTTTATTTTTATTATTAGGTATAGTTTTTATTTTCTTTTTTAGGTTTAGGTTTAGGTTTTCATTTTGGTTCATTTTTAGATTATTTATTAGTTTATGTAGGTTTATTTTAGTTTATTTCGCTTTAGGTTTTATGTTTAGTTTATTTTAGGTTTAGGCTCGCCTTTATTTTATTTTATTTTATTTTATTGTTAGGTTTAGTTTTTTTGTTTAGGGTTTAAGTTTTATTTTTATTTATTTTAAAATTATTTTTTTAGGTTTAGGTTTTTTATTTATTTTTAATTTATTTTATTTTAGGTTTATTTTATTTTATTTTATAATTTTGTTTAGGTATTTTAATTTTAGGTTTATTTTATTTTTTAGTTTTGCTTAGGCTTTTATTTATTTTATTTGAGTTTATTATTTATTTTATTTTATTTTTTAGGTTTAGGTTTAAGTTTTTTAGTTTAGGTTTTATTTTATTTTATTTTATTTATGTTTAGTTTTAGTTTATTTTATTTTTAGGTTTATTTAGTTTAGGTTTTAGGCATTTAGGTTTTTTGGGTTTTAAGGTTTAGTTTAAGGTAGTGTTTAGTGTTTAGGGTTTAGGGTTTAGGTTTAAGGTTTAGGATTCAGGTTAAATCAGTTTAGGGTTTAGGGTTTAGGGTTTAACATTTAGCTCTTTAGGGTTTAGGATTTTAGGATTTAGGATTTAGGCGTTTAGGTTTAGGTTTTTTAAAAAAAATAAACTAGTAGGCTAGTTTATTTAGTTTATTTTCATTTATATTTATTTTATTTCATATTTTTATTTAGTTTAATTTATTTAATTTAGGTTTATTTATTTTAATTAATATTTTTATTTTAGTTTAGTTTAGTTTTTTTAAAGGATTAGATTTATGTTTATTTTTTTAGTTTACTTTTATTTTTATTTTATTTTTAAATTTAGGTTTTATTTTTTATTTTTAGGTTTAGGCTTTTATTTTCTTTTTTTAGGTTTAGGTTTTAGTCCATTTCTAGGATTTATTTAAGTTTATTTTTTTTAATTTATTTTATTTTATTTTATTTATGGTTTATGTTTAGTTTATATTAGGTTTAGGTTTAGGTTTTATTTATTTTATTTTAGGTTTATTTTATTTTTTATTTTGGATTTAGGTTTTTAATTTTAGGTTTATTTTATTTTTTAGTTTTGCTTAGGTTTTTATTTATTTTATTTGAGTTTAGTTTTTATTATTTATTTTATTTTATTTTTAGGTTTAGGTTTAAGTTAGGTTTTAGTTTAGGTTTTATTTTTATTTTATTTTATTTATGTTTAAGTTTTAGTTTATTTTATTTTTAGGTTTTATTTAGTTTAGGTTTTGTGTATTTGTTTGTGGTTTTAAGTTTAGTGTTGGGGTGTTTAGTGTTTAGTGGTTTAGGGTTTAGTGGTTAGCTTGGGTTTAATCATTAGTTTAGGGTTTAGGGTTTAACATTTAGGCTTTAGGCTTTGGTCAAGATTTTAGGATTTTGGATTTGGCGGTTTAGTATTCCAAGGTTTAGGGTTTTAAGAAAATTAAGCAGGAGTTTATTTTAGTTTATTTTCATTTATATTAGTTTATTTTATTATTTTATTTATTTTAGTTTTTATTTAATTTAGGTTTATTTATTTTAATTAATATTTTGATTTTAGTTTAGTTTAGTTTTTTTAAAGATTAGATTTATGTTTATTTTTACTTTTTATTTTGTTTTATTTTTAAGTTTAGGATTTATTTTTATTTTTTAATTTTAGGCTTTTTTTCTTTTTTAGGTTTAGGTTTAGGTTTCCATTTTGGGTTCATTCTCAGGATTTATTTTTTTAGTTTAAGCATAGATTTTTTTTAATTTATTTTATTTTATTTTGTTTATGGTTTATGTTTAGTTTATTTTAGGTTTAGGTTTAGGTTTTATTTATTTTATTTTAGGTTTATTTTATTTTTTTATTTTGGATTTAGGTTTTTTTTTAGTTTAGGGTTTAGTTTTTATTTTATATTTATTTTAGGTTCATGTTGTTATATTTTTTATTTTTATTTTAGGTTTATTTTATTTTTTATTTTACATTTAGTTTTTATTTATTTAGGTTTTCTATTTTTAGGTTGATTTTATTTTTTTAGTTTAGTTTATGTTTTTATTTACTTCATTTGAGTTTAGCTTTTATTTTTTATATATTTTTTTAGGTTTAGGTTTAAGCCTTTAATTTTATTTAAGTTTAGGTTTTTATTTGTTTTATTTTAGGTTTATTTAATTTAAGTTTAGGTTTTAGGGTTTAGGTTTAGGGTTTAAGGTGGCCCATGGCTCCAGGTTTTAGGTTTATAGAGTGGGTTAGGGTTTAGGGCTCAGTGGCATTTAGGCCAGATTTGGGACGTGTGGGCTTAGTGAGATTAGTTTGGGGCTCAGGCCCTGGTAGCTTTAGGTTTGTGGTTTTATGGTGGTAGTGCCCAGTTTATGACAGGCTAGGGCTAGGTTAGGATGGATTTGGTGGCTAGTTTTGGGTTTGGGGTTTTGGGCCTGAGGTGGGTTGAGTTATCAGGCCTGGTGGCCTAGCACTTAGTTTAGGGATCAGGGTTTAGGCTCAGGATGGGTTTTTGGTGTCCAGGTTCTGGGGTTTAGGCAGGTTTAGGTTAGTTTGGGTTTTAAGATTTAAATTTAGAGGTGGATTGAAATTGGGTTTTTTTAAATTAAGAAAGCAGGTTTAGGTTTATTTAATTTATTTTATTTTTATTTATATTTGTTTTCATTTAATTTAGTTTATTTATTTTATATTTATTTATTTTAGTTTATTTTTTAGGTTTAGGTTTAGGTTTATGTTTATTTTTTAGTTTAGTGTCATTTTTATTTTATTTTTATGTTTAGGTTTAGGTTTAAATTTTTTTTAGCTTTAGGTTTTAGGTTTTTATTTTAGGTTTTATTTTTCAATTTAGGTTTATGTTTATTTTTTAGTTTAGATTTATTTTTAGGTTTAGTTTATTTTAGGGTTAGGTTTAGGTTTTATTTATTTTAGTTTAGTTTATTTTAGTTTAGGTTTAGGTTTATTTAATTTTTTTTATTTTAGATTTAGGTTTTTTTTTTAGTTTATGGTTTAGGTTTTATTTTTTATTTATTTTTATGTTTATTTTTTAGGTTTAGGTTTTTAGTTAGTTTTTATTTTATTTTACATTAGGTTTATCTTATTTTTATTTTACATTTAGGTTTTATTTTATATAGGTATTTCATTTTTAGGTTCATTTTATTTTTTTTAGTTTAGTTTAGGTTTTTTTTTATTTTATTTTATTTTAGTTTTTAATTTTTATATCAATTTAATTTTAGGTTTAGGTTATAGTTTTGGTTTTTATTTTATTTATTTTAATTTGGATTAGGTTATTTATTTATTTTATTTTAAGGCTTTATTTAGTTTAGGTTTAGGTTTTTAAGTTTTAGGGTTTACGATTTAGGGCTTAGCATTTAGGGTTTAGGATTTAGGGTTTATGGTTTAGGATTATTGGTTTTAGGGTTAGAGTTTAAGGTTTAGGGTTAGTTTTAGGATTTAGGGTTAGGGTTTATCATTTATTTTTTTAAATTATGTAAACTTGTAGGTTTAGGTTTATTTAGTTTATTTTTTATTTATTTTAGTATATTTTATTTTTTTTCTTTTATTTAGGTTTACTTTTTTATTTAGTTTTTTTATTTATTTTAAGTTTATTTCTTTTAGTTTAGGATTTTTATTTTAGTTTATTTTTTAGGTTTAGGTTTAGGTTTAGGTTTATTTTTTAGTTTAGTTTTTTTTAATTTTTTTTTTAGGTTTAGGTTTTGTTTTTTATTTTTAAGTTTAGGTTTAGCTTTTTATTTTATTTTCTTATGTTTAGGTTTTAGGTTTATTTTTTTGGTTTTATTTTTAGTTTAAGTTTAGGTTTACTTTTATTTTATTTTATTTTATTTAGTTTTGGTTTAGGTTTAGGTTTTTATTTATTTTAGGTTTAGGTTTAGGTTTTATTTATAGTTTAGGTTTAGGTTTATTTTATTTTTTATTTTATGTTTAGGTTTTTTTTGATAGTTTCGATCTTAGGTTTTATTTTATATTTATTTTTAGGTTTAGGTTTTTATTTAGATTTTATTTTATTTTATTTTATGTTTAATTTAATTTTATTTTAGGTTCAATTTTTATTTTATTTAGGCTTTTTATTTTTTTGTTTAGTTTAGGTTTTTAGTTATTTTATTTTAATTTACTTTTTATTTTTTATTTTATTTTTATTTTAGGTTTAGGTTTAGGTTGTTATATATATATATATATATATATATATATATATATATATATATATATATATATATATATATATATATATATATATATATATATATATATATATTAGGTTTTATTTACTTTAGGTTTAGGCTATTAGCTTTTAAGGGTTTAGGGTTTAGGGTTAGTTTATGGTTTAGGGCTTTTTTTGGGTTCAGGATTTATAGTTTAGGATTTAGGGTTTAGGGTTTAGGATTTTAGGGTTTACAGTTTAGGGTTTAAGGTTTTGGGTTTAGGTTTAGGGTTGAGGTTTTTGTTTAGGGTTTAGGGTATTTTTTTAACAGAGAATAAATTCAGATTCGATATTTCTTCTTTTCGATTTCACCTACCAAGTAACACACCAAGTTTTCTAAGACATAGGCGATGACATAGATAAAAAATGAGCATGCATAGAGCAAATCAAAACCAGAACTAGAATCGTCTCTTAAAAGTTCTATAAGCGATAGTCGGATGCTCTTTAGTTTGTATTGTTCACTTTAGAACCACCTTGGCCTCTCGAGTAGCGTGATTAACCATCATATCCCCCATATCTTCCTCGGCCACAACCATGGCTGTAACATCCATCGCTCATCTTGCTTCCATAAGCACCACTGCTCTAACCACCACCTCCATATCCACTAGCACCTCTAGATCCTCCCCACCACTATGATAACCGTCGCCTCCACCGCTAGATATAGAATGAGCCTGGTTGACGGTGATGTTCCTGTCGTCAAGGTTCTACCCAATCTTATGGTTTCTATTTAGGTTCAGGTTTATTAGGTTTAAGGTTTAGGTTTATTTTGTAATTTATTTCGTTACTTTAACTTTTGGTTTAGGGTTTAGGATTAGTTTTTATGGTTTAGGGTTTATTAGGGTTTATGGTTTATGATTTAGGCTTTAGGGTTTAGGATTTCGTGTTTCTGGTTTTTCATTTAGAAATAATTAAGTAAACTGATAGGTTTAGGTTTATTTAGTTTATTGTTTATTTATTTTAGTTGATTTTATTTTTTATTTTTTATTTAGTTTAGTTTATTTATTTTAGATTTATTTAGTTAATTTTTTAAGTTCAGGTTTATATTTTAGTTGAGTTTTTTTTTATTTATTTTTTAGGTTTAAGTTTAATTTTTTTTTTAGGTTTAGGTTTAGGTATTTATTTTATTTTCTTAGGTTTAGGTTTTGGGTTTTTATTTTAGGTTGGTTTTTAGGTTTTATTTATGTTTAGGTTTAGATTTTATTTATTTTAGTTTAGTTTATTTTAGTTCAGGCTTAGGTTTATTTTATTTGGTATTTTTTTATTTTAGGTTTAGGTTTTTTAATAATTTAAACTTTAGGATTTATTTTTTATTTATTTTTAGGATTTTTTTTAGGTTTAGTTTTTAGGTTTAAGTTTTTATTTAGGTTTTATTTTATTTTATTTCAGGTTTATTTTTTTTATTTTATGTTTAGTTTTTATTTTATTTAGGTTTTTATTCTTAGGTTTATTTTATTTTTTTAGCTTAGTTTAGGTTTTTAATCATTTTATTTTAGTTTCAGAATTATGTTTAAGTTTTAGTTTAGGTTTTTATTTTATTATGTTTTATTTAGGCTTATGTTTTTTTATATATTTTATTTTTTGATTTTATTTAGTTTAGGTTTAGGTTTTTAGGTTTTTAGGGTTCAGTGTTTAGGGTTTAGGGTTTTTGGTTTAGGGTTTAGTGTTAAGGCTTTACGATTTAGGGTTTTTTTGAGTTTTAAAAAAAAAGTAATAGGTCTAGGTTTATGCAATTTATTTAGTTTATTTTTTTATTAATTTTTGTTTATTTTACTTTTTATTTTCATTTATTTTTATTTTTTATTTTTATTTAGTTTAGTTTATTTGTTATAGATTTATTTATTTCAGTTTAGGTTTTTAATTTTAGTTTATTTTTTAGGTCTAGGTTCATTTTTAGTTGAGTTTTATTTTTATTTTATTTTTTAGGTTTAGGTTTTATTTTTTATTTTTAGGTTTAGGTATAGATTTTTATTTTATTTTTTTAGGTTTAGGTTTTAGGTTTTTATTTTTGGTTTTTTTAGGTTTATTTTTAGGTTTTACATTTTACTTTAAGTTTAGGTTTATTTTTAGTTTATCTTATTTTATTTAGGTTTTTTATTCGTAGGTTTATTTTATTTTTTAGCTTTTTTTAGGTTTTTATATATTTTATTTTAGTAATTTTATTTTTTTATTTTATTTTTTAGGTTTAGGTTCTGGTTTTAATTTTAGTTTTTATTTTATTTTATTTTTTATTTTATTTAGGTTTAGGTTTATTTATTTATTTATTTATAAGTTTTATTTATTTTAGGTTTAGGTTTTTAGGTTTAGGGTTTAGGGTTTAAGGTTTAAGTTTTAGGGTTTAGGGTTTAGGGTTTAGAGATCAGGTTTAGGGTTAGGGTTTAGGGTTTTGGATTTAAGGTTTAGGGTTAACTTAGGGTTTATGGTTAGATTAGGGTTTAGAGTTTAGGGTTTATTTTCTATTAGCTTTATTTTATTTTTATTTTACTTTAGCTTTATTTTATTTTATGTTTAGGTTTTATTTTATTTATGTATCTTATTTTTAGGTTTATTTTATTTTTTAGTTTAGTTCAGGTTTTTATTTATTTTATTTTAGTTTTTATTTTTAATTTGATTTTATTTTTAGGTTTAGGTTTAGGTTTAGGTTTTAGTTTAGTTTTTTATTTTATTTTATTTATTTTATTTAGGTTTAGGTCTTTCTATTTATTTTATTTTAGGTTTTATTTAGTTTAGGTTTAGGTTTTTAGGTTTTTAGGGTTTAGGGTTCAGGGTTTAGGGTTTAGTGTTCAGGGTTTACAGTTTGGGGTTTATGATTTAGGGTTTAGGGTTTAGGGTTATAGATTTTAGGGTTTAGGGTATAGGGTTTAAAGTTTATGGTTTATGGTTTTAGGGTTTAGTTTTTAGGGTTTAGAGTATTAGGGTTTTAGGTTTAGGGTTTAGAGTTTTAGGGTTTAGGCTTTGGGATTTAGGGTTTAGGGTTTATGGTTTAAGGTTAGTTTTAGGGTTTAGGGTTTTATTTATTTATTTTATTTATTATTTTTTTAAATGATGTAAACTAATAAGTTTAAGTTTTTTTAGTTTATTTTTTATATATTTTATTTATTTTATTTTATATTTTTATTTAGGTTTATTTTTATATTTATTTAATTTAGTTTATTTATTTTAGGTTTATTTATTATAGTTTACATTTTTTATTTTAGTTTATTTTTTAGGTTTAGGTTCCCATTTAGGTTAATTTTTTAGTTTATTTTTATTTTTATTTTATTTTTTAGGTTTAAGTTTTATTTTTTATTTTTAGGTTTAGGTTTGGGTTTTTATTTTATATTTTTACATTTAGGTTTTAGGTTTTATTTTAGGTTTATTTTTAGTTGGCTTTATTTTATTTAGTTTAGGTTTAGGTTTAGGATTAGTTTATTTTAGGTTTTATTTATTTTAGTTTAGTTTATTTTAGTTTAAGTTTAAGTTATTTTATTTTTATTTTAGGTTTAGGATTTTTTTTTACTTTAGGGTTTAGGTTCTTTTTATTTATTTTTATGTTTTATTTTTTGGTTTATTTTTTAGGTTGAAGTTTTTACTTAGTTTTTATTTTAATTTATTTTAGGTTTTTTTTATTTTTATTTAGGTTTTTTATCTTTTAGTTTAGTTTAGGTTTTTATTTATTTAATTTAATTTAATTTTATTTAATTTTGTTTTCTTTTTAGGTTTAGGCTTAGGTTTAGGTATTAGTTTATGTTTTTATTTTATTTTTTTATTTTTTTATTTCAATTTTAGTATTTATTTTTTTTAGGTTTTATTTAGTATATGTTTAGATTTTTAGCTTTTTAGGGTTTAGGGTTTAGGGTTTAAGGTTTGGGGTTTAGGGTTTAGGGTTTGGGGTTTAGGGTTTAAGGTTTAGGTTTAGGTTTTAGAGTTTAGGGTTTAGGGTTTTAGGGTTTAGGGTTTAGGGTTTAGGGTTTAGGGTTTTTAGGGTTTAGGGTTGTTTAGGGTTTAGGTTTTAGGTTTAGGGTTCATGTTTTAGTTTATGATTTAGTGTTTTTGGTATTTTATTTAACAGAGAACATATTTAGATTCAACATTTCTTCTTTTTGATTTCATTAAGCAAATAACACACCAAGTTTTCTAAGACACAACTGATGACGTAGATAAAAAATGAGCAAGCATAAATGATAACTCTCACCATAAAGACAACTATTCCATAAGCAATAGATCGGATCGACCATTCTTCAGTTTCTCCAGTTCCCATCAGAACCACCCTGACCTCTTGAGTAGCGGGACCCACCATCATATCCTCGATCTTTCCCTCCTCCACCACCATGGTTGTAACCTCCATCACTCCTTCTGCCTCCATAACCACCACTACTCCGACCACTACTTCCATATCCACTAGCTCCTCCAGATCTCCCACCACCATCGATAATGCGCCTCGCCTTCACCTCCGCCAAATCTAGGCACGGTTGAAGGTGATGTTATTATCGTTAAGGTTCTGCCCATTTTTAGGGTTTTGGTTTAGGTTTAGGTTTATTAGGTTTTAGGGTTTAGGTTTTTTTTTTAAATTTATTTAGTTGCTTTAGGTTTAAGTTTAGGATTTGGGGTTTAGGGTTTAGGGTTTAGGGTTTAGTGTTTAGGCTTTTCGGGTTTTGGCTTTTAGGGATTAGGGTTTAGGGTTAGGGTTTAGGGTTTAGGGTTCAAGGTTTTTTTAGGGTTTATGGTTTAGGGCTTAGGGTTTAGGGTTTAGGATTTAGAATTTAAGCTTTTTAAAAAAAATTAAGTAAACTGGTAGGTTTAAGTTTATTTTATTTATTTTTTATTTATTTTAGGTTATTTTACTTTTATTTATTTAGGTTTATTTTTTATTTTAGTTTATTTTTTAGGATTAGGTTTTATTTTTTTTTATTTTTAGGTTTTTATTTTAATTTTTAACGTTTAGGTTTCATATTCTTATTTTAGGTTTATTTTTAGGTTTGGTTTTTTGTTTAGGTTTAAGTTTCTTTTTAGTTTATTTTATTTTATTTAGTGTAGCTTTATGTTTAGGTTTTATTGTTTTAGTTTAGTTTATTTTAGTTTAGGTTTAGGTTTAGGTTTATTTTATTTTATTTTTTATGTTTAGGGTTTAGGTTTTATTTTTTATTTATTTTAACTATTATTTTTAGGTTTATTATTTAGGTTTAGGTTTTTATTCAATTTTAATATTTTTTTTATTTTAGGATTAGTTTTTATTTTACTTAGGTTTTTTATTTTTTAGGTTAGTTTAGGTTTTTATTTATTTATTTTTAGTTTAGTATTTCTTTTTTATTTTTTTCTTTTTAGGTTTTGGCTTAGGTTTAGGTTTAGGTTTTACTTTTAGTTTATGTTTCTATTTTCTTTTATTTTTTATTTTACTTTATTTTATATTTTATATTTATTTTATTTTTAAGTTTTATTTAATTTAGGTTTGGGTTTTTAGCATTTTAGGGATTAGGGTTTAAGGTTTAGGGTTAGTTTAGGGTGCAGGGTTTAGGGTTTAGGGATTAGGATTTAGGGCTTTTTTTGGGTTAAGGGTTTAGGTTTTAGGGTTTAGGGTTTAGGGTTTATGATTTTAGGGTTTAGAGTTTGGGGTTTAGGTTATAGGTTTAGGGTTCAAGTTTAGTTTATTTTATTAATGAGAACAAATTCATATTCAACATTTCTTATTTGGTTTATTTTATTTATTTATTATTTATTTTAGTTTATTTTATATTCTATATTTATTTATGCTTATTTTTTATTTTTATTTTGTTTAGTTTATTTATTATAGGTTTATTTATTTTAGTTTAGGTTTTTTTATTTGAGTTTATTTTTTAGGTTTAGGTTTTGGTTTAAGTTTATTTTTTAATTGAGTTTTATTTTTATTTTATTTTTTAAGTTTATGTTTTATTTTTATTTTTAAGTTTGGGTTTAGTTTTTTATTTTACTTTTTTAGGTTTAGCTTTTAGGTTTTTATTTTAGGTTTACTTTTAGGTTTTATCTTTTAGTTTAGGTTTATGCTTATTTTTAGTTTATTTTAATTTATTTAGTTTACTGTTTAGGTTTTATTTATTCTAGTTTAGTTTGTTTTATTTTAGGTTTAGGTTTATTTTATTTTATTTTTTTTTATTTTATTTTATGTTTTAGTTTTTTTAAGTTTAAGGTTTAGGATTTATTTATTTATTTATTTTTTTATTTTATTTTAGGTTTATTTTTGGTTTATTTTATTTTTACTTTATGTTTATTTTTATTTTATTTAGGTTTTTTATTCTTAGGTTTATTTTAGTTTTTTAATTTAGTTTAGTTTTTTTCTTATTTTATTTTAGTTTATTTTTATTTGTTTATTTTATTTTTTTTAGGTTTAGGTTTATGTTTTAATTTATCACTTCATTTTATTTTATTCTTTTATTTAATATAGGCTTTAGTTTTTCATTTATTTTATTTTTAAGTATTATTTAGTTTCAGTTTATGTTTCTAAATATTTATGCTTTAAGGTTTAGGGTTTTAGGTTTAGGATTTTAGGGTTTATCATTTAGTGTTAGGGTTTAGGGTTTAGGGTTTAGGGTTTAAGGTTTAGTGTGTAGGCTTTCTAGTTTAGGGTTTTTAGGGTTTAGAGTTAGTTTAGGGATTAAGGTTTAAGGTTTAGGGTTTAGGCTTTGGGGTTTAGGGTTTTTTGGGTTTAGGGTTAGTTTAAGGTTTAGGGCTTAGGGTTTTAGGGTTTAGGTTTTAAGGCTTAGGCTTTGGGTTAGGGTTTAGGGTTTAGGGTTTAATGTTTAAGGTTTAGGGTTAGTTTAGGGTTTAAGAATTAGGGTTTAGGGTTTAGGGTTTAGGGTGTAGGGTTTTAGGGTTTAGGGTTTAGGGTTTAGGGTTTAGGTTTTAGGGTTTTAGGGTTTAATGTTTAGGGTTTAGGGTTTAGGGTTGTAGGTTTACGGTTTAGAGTTTAGTGTTTAGGGTTAGTTTTAGGGTTTAGGGTTTAGGGTTAGGGTTTTATTCATTTTTTATTTTTTTTAAAGTTAAGTAAACTAGAAGGTTTAGGTTTATTTAGTTTATTTTTTCTTTATTTTAGTTTATTCTATTTTTTATTTAGTTTTATTTATATTTTTATTTAGTTTAGTTTATCTATTTTAGTTTAGGTTTTTATTTTAGTTTATTTTTTAAGTATAGGTTTAAGTTTTTTTTCACTTTAGGGTTTAGGATTTATTTTTTATTTATTTTTCGAAATTATTTTTAGGTTTATTATTAAGGTATAAATTTTAATTTAGTTTTTAATTTATTTTATTTTATGTCAAGTTTTAATTTTATTTCGATTTTTTATTTTTTAGTTTAGTTTAGGTTTTTATTTATTTATTTTTGGTTTAGCTTTTATTTATTATTTTATTTTATTTATTATTTTATTTTATTTTTAGGTTTAGGTTTATGTTTAGGTTTTAGTTTATGTTTTTATTGTTTTTTATTTTATTTATTTTGTTTTAGATTTTTCATTTATTTTATTTTCAGGTTTTATTTAGTTTAGTTTAAGGTTTTCAGCTTTTTAGAGTTTAGGGTTTAGGGTTTATGGTTTATCGTTTAGGTTTACTTTAGGGTTTAGGGTTTTAGGCTTTTAGGGTTTAGGGTTTAGGATCCATGGTTTAAAGATTTTAGGGTTTAGCATTTGGGGTATAAGGTTTAAGTTTTAATTTAGGGTTTGTTTTTGGTTTTTTTATTAACAGAAAACATGTTCCTATTCAATATTTCCTCTTTTGTTTATTTGATTTATTTAGTTTATTTTTTTCTTTATTTTAGTTTATTTTATTTTTTATGTTTATTTTATTTAGTTTATTTATTTTAGGTTTATTTATTTTAGTTTATGTTTCCTATTTTAGTTTTTTTTGGTTTAGATATATGTTTATTTTTTAGTTGAGTTTTATCTTTATTTTACTTTTTAGGTTTAAGTTTAATTATTTTATTTTTAGATTTAGGTTTTGTTTTTTAATTTATTTTTTTGGTTTAGGTTTTAGGTTTTTAATTTAGGTTTACTTTTAAGATTTATTTTCTTGTTTTGGTTTATGTTTATTTTATTTTAGTTTTAGGTTGAGGTTCTATTTATTTTAGTTTAGGTTTAGCTTTTTTAATTTTCTTTATTTTATTTTTATTTTAGGTTTAGATTTTTTTGGCTTAGGGTTTAGGTTTTATTTTATTTATTTTTATGTTTTATTTTGATGTTTATTTTTTAGTTTAGGGTTTAGGTTTTATTTTTTATTTATTTTTAGGTTTTTTTTAGGTTTATTTTTTAGGTTTAGGTTTTTAGTTAGTTTTTATTTTATTTTACATTAGGTTTATCTTTTTTTTAATTTACATTTAGGTTTTATTTTATATAGGTATTTAATTTTTAGGTTTATTATATTTTTTTTAGTTTAGTTTAGGTTTTTATTTACTTTATTTGAGTTTAGTTTTGATTTTTTATTTTATATTAATTTTAGGTTTAAGTTTAGGTTTAGGTTTTAGTGTTTTATTTTAGGTTTTATTTAGTTTAAGTTTAGGTTTAGGTAGGAGTTTAGTTTATGGTGGATTTTTGGAGGGTTTAGGTCAGGGTTTAGGAGTTTAGTTGTGGTATTAGTTAGGATTTTGGTGTTAGGGCTCAGTTTGGGGTCATTTACTAGTGTAGATCAGTGTCAGAGCATTAGCCTTTTTTAGTTTTATGGTTTGGAGGGTTTAGAGTTAAGTAGTGTTTGGGTAGAGCCCAGGGTTAGGTTAGGGTTTGGGAGTGGAGTTTAGGTTTAGTTTAGGGTTGAGGTTTAGGGAGTTTGTGTTTAGTCAGTGATTATTAATGTTTAGGATTAGGTTTTAGTGTTTTAGGGTTTTAGTGTTTAGGGTTTAGGGTTTTTACTGTTATATGGGTTTAGGGTTTAGGATTTAGTGTTTAGGGTTAAGGGTTTAGAATTTTGAGTTTTTTTTTTAAATTAACAAAACTGGTAGGTTTAGGTTTATTTAATTTATTTTATATTTTTATTTATGTTTATTTTTTTCATTTAGTTTAGTTTATTTATTTTATGTTTATTTTTAGCTTACTTTTTTTATTTTAGTTTATTTTTAAGTTTAGGTTTAGGTTTATGTTTATTTTTTAGTTTAGTGTCATTTTATTTTATTTTGCTGTTTAGGTTTTATTTTAGGTTTTAGGTTTAGGTTTTAGGTTTTTATTTTAGGTTTATTTTTAGGTTTTATTTTTTAGTTTAGGTTTATGCTTATTTTTTAGTTCACATTTATTTTTAGGTTTAGTTTATTTTAGGTTTAGGTTTAGGTTTTATTTATTTTACTTTAGTTTATTTTAGTTTAGGTTTAGGTTTTTTTTTTAATTTAGGGTTTAGGTTTTATTTTTATTTATTTTTAGGTTTTTTTAGGTTTATTTTTTAGGTTTAGGTTTTTAGTTAGTTTTATTTTATTTAACATTAGGTTTATCTTATTTTTATTTTATTTTATTTTTAGGTTTAGGTTTAGGTTTAGGTTATAGTTTAGGTTTTTATTTTATTTATTTTAATTAAGTTTAGGTTATTTATTTATTTTATTTTAAGGCTTTATTTAGTTTAGGTTTAGGTTTCAAAGTTTTAGGGTTTACGATTTAGGGCTTAGCATTTAGGATTTAGGGTTTAGGGTTTATGATTTAGGGTTATTGGTTGTGGTTTAGTTTAGTTTTAGGGTTTAGTTTTAAGATTTAGGGTTAGGGTTTATTCATTTATTTTTTAAAATTATGTAAACTTGTAGGTTTAGGTTTATTTAGTTTATTTTTTACTTATTTTAGTTTATTTTGTTTTTCTTTATTTAGGTTTATTTTTATTTAGTTTTATTTTATTTATTTTAAGTTTATTTCTTTAGTTTATTTTTATTTTAGTTTAATGTTTAGATTTAGGTTTAGGTTTAGGTTTATTTTTTAGTTTAGTTTTATTTTTATTTTATTTTTTAGGTTTAGGTTTTGTTTTTTTTTTTTAAGTTTAGGTTTTTCTTGTTATTTTATTTTCTTATGTTTAGGTTTTAGGTTTATTTTCTTGTTTTATTTTTTAGTTTAAGTTTAGGTTTACTTTTATTTTATTTTATTTTATTTAGTTTTGCTTTAGATTTAGGTTTTGTATATTTTAGGTTTAGGTTTAGGTTTTATTTATTTTAGTTTAGGTTTAGGTTTATTTTATTTTTATTTTAGGTTTAGGTTTCTTTTAATAGTTTGATCTTAGGTTTTATTTTATATTTATTTTTAGGTTTAGGTTTTTATTTAGATTTTATTTTATTTTATTTTATGTTTAATTTAATTTTATTTTAGGTTCAATTTTTATTTTATTTAGGCTTTTTATTTTTTAGTTTAGTTTAGGTTTTTATTTATTTTATTTTAATTTACTTTTATTTTTATTTTATTTTTATTTTAGGTTTAGGTTTAGGTTGTTTTATATATTTATTTTATTTTTTGGTGTTATTTACTTTAGGTTTAGGCTATTAGATTTTAAGGGTTTAGGGTTAGTTTATGGTTTAGGGCTTTTTTTGGGTTTAGGATTTATGGTTTAGGATTTAGGGTATAGGGTTTTAGGGTTTACGGTTTATGGTTTAAGGTTTTGGTTTTAAGTTTAGGGTTGAGGTTTTAGTTTAGGTTTTAGGGTATTTTTTTAACAGAGAATAAATTCATATTCAATATTTTCTCTTTTCAATTTCTTCTACCAAGTAACGCCCCAAGTTTTCTAAGACATAGGTGACGACATAGACAAAAAATGAGCACGCATAGAGCAAGTCAAAAACCCTACATAACTAGAATCGTCTCTACTATAAAGACACAGTTCTATAAGCAGCAGATCGGATCGGTCGCTCTTTAGTTTGTATTGTTCACTTCAGAACCACCTTGGCCTCTCGAGTAGTGGGATCGACCATCATATCCCCCATCTCTCCCTTCCCCACAACCATGGCTGTAACATCCATC
The DNA here is from genome assembly GCA_021442155.1 of Cymbidium sinense. Classification (NCBI taxonomy): domain Eukaryota; kingdom Viridiplantae; phylum Streptophyta; class Magnoliopsida; order Asparagales; family Orchidaceae; genus Cymbidium; species Cymbidium sinense. Next base: position 73,062,544 of record CM038214.1, read on the forward strand.
GCTCATCCTGCTTCCATAAGCACCACTGCTCTAACCACCACCTCCATATCCACTAGCACCTTTAGATCCTCCCCACCACTATGATAACCGTCGCCTCCGCCTTCGCCTGCACCGCTAGATATAGAATGAGCATGGTTGATGGTGATGTTCCTATCGTTAAGGTTCTGCCCAATCTTAGGGTTTATGTTTAGGTTAAGGTTTATTAGATTTAAGGTTTAGGTTTATTTTGTAATTTATTTCATTACTTTAAGTTTAGGTTTAGGGTTTAGGGTTTTTTAGGGTTTATGGTTTATGATTTAGGGTTTAGGGTTTAGGATTTAGTGTTTCTAGTTTTTTTTTTTAAAAACAATTAAGTAAACTGATAGGTTTAGATTTATTTAGTTTATTGTTTAATTATTTGAGTTGATTTTTTTTTATTTAGGTTAGTTTATTTATTTTAGATTTGTTTAGTTAATTTTTTAGGTTCAGGTTTATTTTTAAGTTGAGTTTTATTTTTATTTTATTTTTTAGGTTTAAGTTTTATTTTTTATTTTTTATTTTTAGGTTTATGTTTAGGTATTTATTTTATTTTCTTAGGTTTAGGTTTTAGGTTTATTTTTAGGTTTTATTGATAGTTTAGGTTTAGGTTTATTTTTAGTTTATTTTATTATATGTAGTTTAGGTTTATGTTCAGGTTTAGTTTATTTTATGTTTAGGTTTAGATTTTATTTATTTTAGTTTAGGCTTAGGTTTATTTTATTTTTTATTATTTTAGGTTTAGGTTTTTATAATTTAAACTTTAGGATTTATTTTATTTATTTTAGGATTTTTTTAGGTTAAGTTTTAGGTTTATGTTTTTTTATTTAGTTTTATTTTATTTTATTTTATAATTTATTTTATTTTATGTTTAGTTTTTTATTTTATTTAGGTTTTATTCTTAGGTTTATTTTGTTTTTTTTAATTTTTAGGTTTTATTCATTATTTTTTATTTTTTTATTTAGTTATTAGTTTTTTATTTTATTTTATTTTATTTTATTTTATTTATTTATTTTATTTAAGTTTTTTTATATTTTATATTTTTGGTTTTATTTAGTTTAGGTTTTTAGGTTTTTTAGGTTTAGTTTAGGTTTATGGTTTAGGGTTTAGTGTTTAGGCTTTAGGATTTAGGGTTTTTAGGGTTTTTTAAAAAAAATTAAGTAATCCACTAGTCTAGGTTTATGCAGTTTATTTAGTTTATTTTTTACTTATTTTAGTTTATTTTACTTTTTATTTTCATTTATTTTTATTTTTTTTATTTAGTTTAGTTTATTTGTTATAGGTTCATTTATTTTAGTTTAGGTTTTTAATTTTAGTTTATTTTTTAGGTCTAGGTTCATTTTTGGTTGAATTTTATTTTTATTTTATTTTTTAGGTTTAGGTTTTATTTTTTAATTTTAGGTTTAGGTATATATTTTTATTTTATTTTTTTAGGTTTAGGTTTTAGGTTTTTATTTTTGGTTTTTTCAAGTTTATTTTTAGGTTTTATATTTTTCTTTAGGTTTAGGTTTATTTTTAGTTCATCTTATTTTATTTAGGTTTATTATTCTTATGTTTATTTTAATTTTTAGTTTTTTTTAGGTTTTTATTTATTTTATTTTAGTAATTTTATTTTTTATTTTCTTTTTTAGGTTTAGGTTCTGGTTTTAGTTTTAGTTTTTATTTTATTTTATTTTTTATTTTATTTAGGTTTAGGTTTTTTATTTATTTATTATTTATTTATTTTAGGTTTAAGTTTTAGGTAGGGTTTAGAGAGGTTTAAGTTTTAGGTTTAGGGTTTAGGGTTTTGAGTTTAGGGTTATTTTGGGTTTAGGGTGGGTAGTGGTTTAGGGCCTGGGGTTTAGGGGTTAACAGTTTAGGGTTATATTAGGTTTAGAGTGTATGGTTTATTTTTATTAGCATTATTATTTTATTTTACTTTAGCTTTATTTTACGTTTAGGTTTTATTTTATTTAGGTATTTTATTTTTAGGTTTATTTTATTTAGTTTAAGGTTTTATATATTTTATTTTAGTTTAGTTTTTATCTTTAATTTTATTTTAGTTTAGGTTTAGTTTAGGTTTTATTTTATTTTATTTAGGTTTAGGTCTATCTTTTATTTAGGTTTATTTAGTTTAGTTTAGTTTTTAGGTAGGGTAGGGTTAGTTTAGGTTTAGGGGTTTAGGTAGTTTAGTGTAGTGAGGTTATAGATTTTGGGTTTAGGTATAGGGAAAGTTTAGGGTTTAGGTGGGTGTGGTGTAGTATTAGGGTTTAGGGTGGGTTAATGGGTTTAGGGTTTGGTTTGGGATTTATGGTAGTTAGTTTAGGATAAGGTTATTTAGGTTTATTTATTTATTTATTATTTTAAATGAAGTAAACCAAGTAAGTTTAGGAATTTAGTTTATTTTTTATTTATTTTATTTATTTTATTTTTTATTTTTATTTAGGTTTATTTATATTTTTAATTAATTTAGTTTATTTATTTTAGGTTTATTTATTATAGTTTACATTTTTTATTTTAGTTTATATTTTAGGTTTAGGTTAATTTTTTACTTTAGTTTTATTTTTATTTTATTTTTTAGGTTTAAGTTTTATTTTTTATTTTAGGTTTAGGTTTAGGTTTTTATTTTATTTTTTTAGATTTAGGTTTTCGATTTCTATTTTAGGTTTATTTTTAGTTTTTACTTTTTAATTTAGGTTTATGTTTATTTTTAGTTTGCTTTATTTTATTTAGTTTAGGTTTAGGTTTAGGATTAGTTTAGTTTAGGTTTTATTTATTTTAGTTTAGTTTATTTTAGTTTAGGTTTATGTTTATTTTATTTTTATTATAGGTTTAAGTTTTTTTTACTTTAGGGTTTAGGTTTTATTTTTATTTATTTTTATGTTTTATTTTTTGGTTTATTTTTTAGGTTGAGGTTTTTACTTAGTTTTTATTTTAACTTATTTTAGGTTTATTTTATTTTTATTTAGGTTTTTTATCTTTTAGTTTAGTTTAGGTTTTTATTTATTTTATTTAATTTTGCTTTATTTAAATTTGTTTTCTTTTTAAGTTTAGGCTTAGGTTTAGGTTTTAGTTTATGTTTTTATTTTATTTTTTTATTTTTTATTTTTTGTTTCAATTTTTGACTTTATTTTTTTTATTTTATTTAGTATATTTAGATTTTTAGCTTTTAAGGTTTACGGTTTAGGGTTCAGGTTTTCGGGTTTAGGGTTTAGGGTTTTGGGTTTAAGGTTTAGGGTTTAGGTTTTAGAGTTTAGGGTTTAGGGTCTTAGGGTTTAGGGTTTAGGGTTTTATGGTTTTTAGGGTTTAGGATTTTAGGGTTTAGGTTTTAGGTTTAGGGTTCAAGTTTTAGTTTACAATTTAGTGTTTTTGGTATTTTTTTTAATAGAGAACATATTTAGATTCAACATTTCTTCTTTTCAATTTCATTAAGCAAATAACACACCAAGTTTTCTAAGACAAAATCGACGACGTAGATAAAAAATGATCATGCATAAAGCAATAACTGTCTATACAATAAAGATAATGTTCCATAAGCAGTAGATCGGATCGACCATTCTTCAGTTTCTCCAGTTCCCATCAGAACCACCCCAACCTCTTGAGTAGCGGGACCCACCATCATATCCTCGATCTTTCCCTCCGCCACCACCATGGCTGTAACCTCCGTCGCTCCTTCCGCCTCCATAACCACCACTACTCCGACCACTACCTCCATATCCACCAGCTCCTCCAGATCTCCCACCACCACTATGATAACCACCGCCTCCGCCTTCACCTCCATCACTAGATCTAGACTGAGCCTGGTTGACGGTGATGTTATTGTCATCAAGGTTCTACCCATTTTTACGGTTTTGGATTAGGTTTAGTTTATTAAGTTTTAAGGTTTAGGTTTTCTTTTAAAATTCATTTAGTTGCTTTAGGCTTAAGTTTAGGATTTGGGGTTTAGGGTTTAGGGTTTAGGGTTAGAGTTTATAGTTTAGGGTTTAGGGTTTAGGGTTTAGGGTTTAGTGTTTAGGCTTTTAGGGTTTTTCCTTTTAGGGTTTAGGGTTTAGTGTTTTTTTAGGGTTTATGATTTAGGGTTTAGGGTTTAGGGTTTAGGATTTAGAATTTAAGCTTTTTAAAAAAAATTAAGTAAACTGATAGGATTATGTTTATTTAGTTTATTTTATTTATTTTATTTATTTTATTTTATTTTATTTTTATTTATTTAGGTTTATTTTTTATTTTAGTTTATTTTTTAGGATTAGGTTTTTATTTTATTTTTTTAGGTTTAGGTTTCAAGTTTTTGTTTTAGGTTTATTTTTAGGTTTTGTTTTTTAGTTTTGGTTTAAGTTTCTTTTTAGTTTATTTTATTTTATTTAGTGTAGGTTTAGGTTTAGGTTTTATTTTTTAGTTTAGGTTTAGGTTTATTTTATTTTATTTTTTATGTTTAGGGTTTAGGTTTTATTTTTTATTTATTTTTAAGTTTTATTTTTAGGTTTATTATTTAGGTTTAGGTTTTATCAAGTTTTAAATTTTTTTAATTTTAGGATTAGTTTTTATTTTACTTAGGTTTTTTATTTTTTAAGTTAGTTGAGGTTTTTATTTCTTTTATTTTAGTTTAGTATTTCTTTTTATTTTTTTTCTTTTTAGGTTAAGGATTAAGTTTAGCTTTTAGTTTATGTTTTTATTTTATTTTATTTTTTATTTATTTATTATTTATTTTAGCTTATTTTTTATTTATGTTTATTTTTTTTATTTTTATTTAGTTTAGTTTATTTATTTTAGGTTAATTTATTTTAGTTTAGGTTTTTTTTATTTGAGTTTATTTTTAGGTTAGGTTTGGTTTAGGTTTATTTTTAATTGAGTTTTATTTTATTTTATTTTTAAGTTTAAGTTTTATTTTAATTTTAATTTGGGTTTAGTTTTTTTATTTTTTTTTTAGGTTTTTCTTTTAGGTTTTTTTTTTTATTTTAGGTTTATTTTTAGGTTTATTTTTTTATTTTATTTTATTTTATTTAGTTTATTTAGGTTTAGGTTTAGGTTTTATTTATTCTAGTTTAGTTTGTTTTATTTTAGGTTTAGGTTTATTTTATTTTATTTATTTTATTTTATTTTATGTTTAGTGTTTTTTTAAGTTTAAGGTTTAGGTTTCATTTTTTTATTTATTTTTTGATTTTATTTTAAGTTTATTTTGTTTTTATTTTATTTTATTTATTTTATTAGGTTTTTATTCTTAGGCTTATTTTATTTTAATTTATTTTTATTTATTATTTTATTTTAGTTTATTTTATTTGTTTTTTAAGTTTAGGTTTATTTTTTTTTATCATTTATTTTATTTTGTTTATTTAATATTTAAGTTTATTTTATTTTAAATATTATTTAGTTCAATTTATGTTTAGATTTTAGGTGGGGTTTAAGGTGGGTAGGATTTGGGATCATGTTGGGTTAGTATGGTTTGGGGTGTACAGGGTTTAGGGTTTAGAGAGTGGTAGGTTTTTTAGTTTAGGGTTTAGGGGTTTAGGAGGGTGGGAGGTGGGGTTAGTTTAGGTTTAGGTTTAGGTTTGGGAAAGTTAGCTCATAAGGTTTAGATTTAGGTTTAGGTTTAGGTTAGATTTAAGAATCAGGGTTTAGGGTTAGTTTAGATTAGGTTTGGATCAGTGGAGGTTAGGGTGGGTGTGGTGGGGAGTTTAGGGTTTAGTTTAGGGTTTAGGGAGAGGTAGTTTAGAGTTTAGTGTTTTGGGAGTGGTTTAGGGTTATTTTTTTTTTATTTTAAAATGAAGAAACCAGAAGGTTTAGTTTATTTAGTTTATTTTATTTATTTTAGTTTATTCATTTTATTTAGGTTATTTACATTTTATTTAGTTTAGTTTATTTATTTTAGTTTAGGTTTATTTTAGTTTATTTAGGTTTAGTTTTATTTATTTTATTTTATTATTTTATTTTAGTTTATTTTTAAGTATAGGTTTAGGTTTTTTTCACTTTAGGGTTTATGTTTTATTTTATATTATTTTTTAGGTTTATTTTTTTAGGTTTATAAGGTATTTTTTTATTTAGTTTTAATTTAATTTATTTTAGGTTTAGTTTTATTTTATTTAGGTTTTTATTTTTTTTTAGTTTAATTTAGGTTTTGTTTATTTTATTTTAGTTTAGTTTTATTTATTATTTTATTTTCTTTTAGGTTTAGGTTTAGGTTTAAGTTTTAGTTTATGTTTTATTGTATTTTATTTTATTTATTTTGTTTTAGATTTTTATTTTATTTTATTTTTTATTTAGTTTAGTTTAAGGTTTTAGTTTTAGTTTAGGGTTTTATGGTTTAAGTTAGGTTTAATTTAGGGTTTAGGGTTTAGGCTTTTAGGGTTTAGGGTTTAGGGTTCATGGTTTAGAGATTTGAGGGTTTAGGGTTTAGGATATAAGGTTTAGGTTTTAGGTTTAGGGTTTTTTGGTTTTTTAACGAAAACAAATTCATATTCAATATTTTCTTTTGATTTTATTTATTTATTTTTTTCTTTAGTTTAGTTTATTTTATTTTTTTTGTTTATTTTTTATGTTTATTTTATTTAGTTTATTTACTATAGGTTTATTTATTTTAGTTTAGGTTTTCGATTTTAGTTTATTTTTTTGGTGTGGGTACATGTTTATTTTTTAGATGAGTTTTATTTTTATTTTATTTTTTAGGTTTAAGTTTAATTTTTTTATTTTTAGATTTAGGTTTAGTTTTTATTTTATTTTAGGTTTAGGTTTTAGGTTTTAATTTAGGTTTACTTTTAGATTTTTTTTTTTAGTTTAGGTTTATGTTTAGTTTATTTTAGGTTTAGGTTGAGGTTTTATTTATTTTAGTTTAGGTTTAGGTTTTTTTAATTTTCTTTATTTTATTTTTATTTTAGGTTTAGATTTTTTTTGGCTTCGGGTTTAGGTTTTATTTTTTATTTATTTTAATTTTTAATTTTATGTTTAGGTTTTTATTTAGTTTTATTTAGGTTTATTTTAAGTTTATTTTATTTTAATTTTAGGTTTAGTTTTAATTTTATTTTGGTTTTCATTCTTAGGTTTATTTTAATTTTATAGTTTTAAATATTTTTATTTTAGTTTATCTTTATTGGTTTATTTTATTTTATCTTGGTTTAGTTTAGGTTTAGTTTAGGTTTTATTTGATTATTATTATTTTATTTAGGTTTGGTTTATTTATTTGATTTATTTATTTAGAGTTTAGTTTAGGTTTTAGGGAAGGTTTGGAGGTTTAGGTGAGGTGTATTTGGGTGTGGTAGGGGGTTAGTGGAGTTGTTTAGGGAGTGGTTGGGGTTTAGGGTTTAAGGTTTAGGGTTAAGGGTTAGTTTAGGGAAAGGTTTAGATTTAGAGTAGGGTTAGGAGTGGAGCTTAGCAGTAGAGGTAGCAAAGGGGTATGGGAGGGTTTAGGGTTTATGTATGGGTCAGGATAGATTTAGAGTTTAGGTGTTTTTTGGCTTTAGGATCAGGGTTTTGTTTTTTTTTATTTTATTTTTAAATTAAGAGTGGAATTTAAGTTATTTAGTTTATTTTATTTATTTTAGTTTATTTTATTATTTATTTATGTTTATTTTTATTTTTATTTAATTTAGTTTTATTCTTTACTAATATTTATTTATCTATATATCTTTGCTTAGTTTTAGCTTCATTTTAGGTACCTTTATTTATCTTAGTTTAGTTTTATTTATTTATTTTATTTTAGTTTTATTTTATTTTTTATGTTTAGTTTAAATTTTAAATTTTTATTTTTTTAGTTTAGTTTTAGGTTTTAATTTAGGTTTATTTTTAGGTTTTATTTTTAGTTTAAGTTTAAGTTTATTTTTATTTATTTTATTTTATTTTATTTAGTTTAGGTTTAGTTTAGTTTTATTTATTTTAGTTTGTTTATTTTAGTGTAGGTTTAGTTTTATTTTATTTTATTTTAGGTTTAGGTTTTTAGTTTAGTTTAGGTTTTCTTTAATTTATTTTTATGTTTTTTTTTTTATTATTTAGGTTTAGGTTTATTTAGTTACATTCAAGATGAAGACTTACTCCTGGGATTAGCACAACCATCTCTTTACATTATGGATGTTGATACATGGCTATCCGAGTTCTTTAACCCAAGTGTATCAACATTATGAGTCTAAGAACCCTTACCTACTTGAGGATCACATCTCCAAACCCAAAAGAAAGGATGATGTTAATAGGATTCAATGAACAAGGTTTGTGGTGTTTATTTTGGATGTATGGGGAACACCACACAAATCATGTGGGAGGTACTTTTGAGGTGATCTACAACATTGAGGTATGATGTACCATCTCGAAAGATAGAGCATCACCCTACAATGGTCCTAATCACAAGGACTCATAAGGCATGATGGGTCTACTGAGATTTTTCCCTACTTTACATGGATGAATAAAGTAGGTTTATATTAAACCAGTTCTTAAGTTCCCTATGGAGGTAAGCCATCATAGATTACATCTTAGGAAATGAAATTTCCTAAGAATACTTGATTAAAGTAGACAATTATCATCTTCAAAGATTTCACTATTAAAAGATTTGTTGTATTTGGAAAATCAATTGGGAAAGTTCAAGAAGAAGACTTATTTTAGAATCCAAATGAAATAAGTAGGAAATGCTCATGATACTAGAGCTTAGTGAGCATTACACATCATATGGTTGGACTTTATAATTTTGAAGTTGAGGAGATTTATATGTTTTGAGTTGTAATTTAATTAGATTACTAGGGCTTATAATCCACCAACACAAGGTTGTGGGAATGCCTAAGAGGTGAGGATTTATGCTCATATCCTGAAGGAAATAGCTAACTCAGATCCTAAATATAGGGAGCTTTAGTATGAGCTAAAGCACGGCCTAAATCTAAGCGACAAGTGGACATAAGGGTTTACTTCCACAAGAGAGAATAAATTGTCTGACTTCTGGACTTATAACCGCCTAGAGTGGCCACCAGCTAACTCCTCCTATGATTTTAAAACCATGTAGACCGTTCTTATGAATTAGATAGCTAGGTAGTTATTTAATTAGAAAGAGACTAAAGTCCTAAACACACTCTAAGAGACTAGAGCATGAGTGGTATATATGACCCTAATCTATAGATGCAAAATCTCAAATTTTATTTTATTTTAGACACATTATTTTGATAGAGGCTTTAGGATTTTTTATGCCTAAATGCATGATGAAATAGGATATGGGTCAAATCAACTAGAAGAAGGTGTTCTCCACCACAAGGGATGCCCTCATAGGTCAAGCATTCCTTTATCATGTAAGGATGGAGATCCTTCATGTTCAAGAGAGAAAGAATATGCATGCATGATGTGAGACATACAACATTCAACTAAGGGGTTACTAAATCTTTTAACTATCTTATTTATGTCCAAGAATTTATGATGAGGTTTTGAGTTGCAGAAGATTTTAGTTATGAGTTATTAATTGGATAGAAAATTTATTTTATCCTAAGAGCCTAATCACATCCAGGCCATATATTAAAGCATCAATCATTTAAGAAACTATGAAAAGCATGTCATCCTAATGCACAATGTAAATATAAAATAATTATATAAACTATCATAAGAGAATAGGTGCTACCCATACAACCCGAAGAGAGAAAAGATGGGAAATTGAGCTCTACCCTTATACAACCTAGAATATGAAAGAATAATTATAATTGTATTAAATGCTATCGTCGTCTTCTTTCTCATATCTCCCTTCTTTGATTTGGATGGTTCTTGCTTCAAAGGCATCATAGGGCACCCTGTGATAAAGCCTTCTAGCCCACCATCCTAATCCCCATAGCACTAATCCTAATTCCTATTGAAAAAATTACATTTATTTGGAAAAGTAAATCTCTACACCCAAAATAGAGGTTAGCTAAATATACATATAATCCCAAGCAATTGTATTTATAATTTACATAGCACCCCACACATGGGTAACTAAGCCCACTCCTAACTTGGATTATGCTTAAGGATTTAAGCAACCTAAAAAAAAGAGCATTTACATTTATTTTAAGCATCCCTTAAGTTTAATCCCCATGAAAAATATGATTAAGCTAATATTGGCCTATCATCTAGTCTAAGCATACACCCTAACATCCAATCTAAAATAATACATAAAAAAAAATATATGCATCACATCATACACCATCCTAACTTAGAGCTAAGTGGTGACTTAATTCTAATGTGTGTATTAAGGCTTGTGTGATAAGTCTTGTTAGGCATTAGTGTTGTATTTTCTAAGTGTAGAAGGATTCAATTTAACATGAAAGGTTGATTTCACTTGAAGTTGAATTTTTTATGAGAATTTTAATTTGTGTTTTCTTTTGTTTCATTTGATTACACTTAGCAACTAAGTGTTATAAAGAGAAGAAAAGAGGATTGCCCTCTTTCATCCCTACCTTAAGTCACTTTCTAAAGTATATTAATTTGATTTAGTTATTTTTAGTGAATGGCTTATTAAATGATTAAATTAATCCTAAGTTGAGGTTCACTTTAAATAATCCTATTCAAAATGAAAGGCATCTTAAGATTAATTTAATTCAATTACTACCACATGGCATATATTAAATCATTTTTTTCCATCACATGTAACATGCATATGATTTAATCCTAAGTGTATCTATACATGCAACATATTTTAGCACACTTAAATGATGAATGTATGTGTATGTTTAGAATTTATATTTTATTTGATTGAATTATTTAAACATATTAATTTAAAACTTTATCCAAATTCTTATATAAAAAAGTCATAAGAATGAAATTAAATAAGCATGTGTTGTTGTTAAACCAGGGAAGTGAGGTAATCAAATGACCTCATTGGAGCTAGCTAAAGCCTCATATTCTCGAGATGTCTAGACTTTATACCCATTTGTAGTCAAACATATGTAAATTCGTATACATGAACATAGGAAGTAAGCTCCCAAACATATGGATAATTAATTCAACCACTTATTCAATTATAAATGCATTCAATTTTAATGTAAAATGGGGTTTTCATTCAATAATATATACATATACATGTACAAAGATATAAGCAATATTGTTAAATGGAAGTAAGGTTATCAAATGACCTCCTTTAGCTAACTAAAGTAATAGATAGACTATATACTTGTTTTCTTGAACACACATGTATCTATACATAAATGAGGGAAAGAAAACCATGCAAAGATTGTATATTTATTGAATCATTTATATATATGAATTAAAGCTCATCCAAATTTTAATGTTGATAATGACTATATATTGTTAAACTATTTTACACACATGGATGTACACATAAATGAGGGAAAGAAAACCATGCAAAGATTATATATTTTTTTTGATTGAATCACGAATATATATGAATTAAAGCTCTATCCAAATTTTAATGTTGAAATACATAAGAATGAAATCAAATGGTTACATGATGTTGTTAAACCAAGGAAGTGAGGTAATCAATTGACCTCCTTGGGGCAAGCTAAACCTCATGTTCCGGGATGTCCAATATACCCATTACCATTCAATCTTATATAAATCAACCCATGAATAAAGGAAAGAGAACTCAACATTCATACACTTAAGTTATAAGCACATGCATTTCTTATGTATTTATAACTAGCATCATAACACATATCATTATTCATTTATAAGCTTTTTTAAAAATACATTTGATTTAATAGTGATAAAAAAATGTATCTATTAAATTAAATCAACACATAAAAGGAAATCCATTATCTTTTACTTGATTTTGAAAAGATGGATGCATGAATTCAAATTACATACCAAATTTAACATGATTGGAAAGAGGACAATTAAATATAACCATGTGATTCAATCAACCAAACTAGTTCTTAGGAACAATCAAATCAAATAAAGCTTCTTTATTAATTAAGATTATGATTTTATTTGATTTGAAGAGGAGAAGAGAAATCATCACTTGTTGTTTTAATCCCATTCCCACATTAGTGATTTGATTTAATTTAAGGAAATGTAATTAAGTTGATTTTATGGGTTAATTAGGTTGGACCCTTAATTATGTGAATTTATTACCCTTACTTAAGTCACGTTAAAGTAATTAACTAAATAATTATGAGCCAACATGATATGCATGGAAAATAAACTTGTAATGATCCTAAGAAATAAAAGGGGCCTAATGCAATTGCCTCTTGATTAATAGTTAATAAGATTAATGGACTTAATTAATTAGTCTTATGGTTTTCCCACACACATAGACTAACCATAATTTGATTAAACTCCTTCAGGTTATTAAACACCTAAAGTTGTACCCCATGATTTAATTAATTAAGGTCTGATGTGATTATGAATTCAATTCGATTAAGTGGTTTAATTAATTAGTTAAATCTTAATTAATTTTATTTTAAAAAAGGGTGACATGAACTTAGGTAAAGGGGTCCCAACCCTATTCCTTACATCTCTTACTGGTGAACAATGATTAATGAACTTAATTAACCAATTTATTATTGTTAATGGGATTAATTAATCATTAATTAACTTAAAAGAGTATTTATTGTTTAATTAGTCAATTTTACTAATTAAGTGAGCAATAAATTGAAAGAAAATTATGAGAGGCAGAGGTCATCCCATTAAATTAACCCCTCAAATTTGGGTTTAATTGCTCAAGTAATTAAGAAATAATTAAGCTAATTAATTTTTTAATTAAACTTTAATTACTATTCAAAATTTTATAAGATCATTTTTAATTAATTCTCTTATGAAATACCTTTTAAATGAGTATTTATTTGCATTTGTTTGATTTCTCTATGATATTTTATGATTTTTAGAAGTTTTAGCCATTAAAAATATTTAATTAAGCCTAATTAAAGCCTAATCCGATTGGCATCACGTGACAAATATTAATGGCATTTTTTGATTGAGGAATGAGCTTTGGAGCTTAGGGAATGGCTCTAGCAGCTCGTCTTGGGTAGCTAGGCTATGAGGAATGATTTTTCTATGTGTTTGAGTAGAAATGAGGGGTTATATACCCCCGTTCATCATGATCAGATGGTAGGATCAGGTTTGGCTTTTACTTGTAGTCCGACCATCTTAAAGAGTCATGGGTGGTAGGGAAGAGGTGAGTTGGCTTGGCTTTGTTGGTTGAAGGTGTGGAGGTGGTTGCAAAGGAGGAATCATGGGTGTCCTATGGGTTTTAAATGCTCCAATGGGGAGGGTAAGGTGATTTCAACTCCCATGGGTCATAGCCAACCCAACCACCCCTTAGGTCAGGTTGGGTAGTGTCCTTGGTGCCTAGGTGGACCATTAGGAGAGTACCAAGTGGCCAAGGAATGTAAATGAGCACTTACATGGGTGATTTCTCTTATATGATGCCCTTGACCCAAGGATGGAATGATCATTTGGCATTGGATTTTATTTGGGCAGATTTGAAATGAGCCAAAAGTGGGTTTAGCCCAAATTTCAAGTCAATTGGAGTTGATTTGGTTAGGTTTGGCTCAATTTGACTCATTTAGGTCAAATTGGGTTAGGTTGGGTCAAGTTGACCAATCGCTCAAATTGGGTCAAATCAAGGGTTGGGCCAAGTTCATATGATCATTTGAGATGTTTTGTTTAATTGGTTTGGTTTAGTTTGGTTTAGGTTTGATTTTGGCTTATTTGAATTCATTTGGGTCAAATGGGTTAAGTTGACCAAATTGACTAAATTGGTCAAATTGGCTTGGGTTGGGTTTAGTTGATCAATTGAAGATGATTGTAGGCATTAGTTTCAATTAATTTGGATTTGGTTTTGATTTCAGCCAACTTGAACCTTTAGGTCAATTTTGCCTAAGTAGGTCAATTGGGTTCAACTGGGTCCAATCATGGCTTCAGTCAAGTTTGATAATCAATTTGGAATGAACTTGAGGCATTGGTTGTAATCAATTTAGTTTATATTTTGATTTTGCCAAATTTAGTCTTTTAGATCAATTTGGGTCAATTTGGGTCAAGAGGGCCAATTGGGTTTGGTTTGACTCAATTAAAGGTCAAGTCATATTCAAACATTGATTTTGACTTGGTATGAATCATAAGGGATTTGGCTTAGGTTGCAATTTGGCTAGTTTGGGTTCATATGGGTTAAGTGGTTGACTTGGTCAAATGACCAAGTTCACTTGGTTTGACCCAATTTGTGATAATTTATCAACCTAAGGTGATCAACAATCATGATGGAAGGTTTTTATTGGCTTGGTTCAAGCCAATTTGGGTAGGATTAGAAAATAGGTCAAATTGGCCACTTAAGGTCAAGTGGACCAATTGGATTTAATTGTCTTGATTTTGGATTGAATTTGTTTTAGTTGAGTTTATATATGGATTTGGGATTGATATATAAATTGAATTGTAATTGGCTTAGGTTCAAATGGGTTTTAGTTCATTTGAACATTTCAAGTTAAAAGGGTTAAGTTGGGTTTGACTTGGGTTGATTTTGGTTTGGCTTGATTATTGTATATTTCATTTATATTTGTTAATATTATTGAAGGTATAATTGATACATGAGAAAATCAATTGAATTTGGGTTTTGGAATGAAGGAATTGGCTAAGTCCATGCAGTTGGGTCATGTGGCTTAGGTTTGGATTTTGATTTGGTTTGATTTAGTTTTGATGATTTAAATGTATATTTCATTTAAATTTTTGAAGATGATTGAAAATATGATTGATTTGTGAGAAAATCAACTGAGTTTGACTTGATTTGGATTAAGATTTGGAAAAGTCCATGGGATAGGTCATACGACTTAGGAAGGGTTTTGAATTAATTTGATTTAGTTTTGATCATTTGAATGTAGATTTGATTTATATTTAGGATGATGATTGAAGAAACAAATTGATTATGAGGAAATCAATTGATTTTGGATTGATTTGGATTAAGATTTTGCTAGTCCATGGGGATAGATCATTTGGCTTAGGAAGGATTTCAAGTTTGGAATCATGGGCTTCAATAGTTTTTTTTAGGTTTGGATTTGGATTTGAATTTGATTTTTGAATTGAACTTGTGGTTTGGTTTGAGAAGGTGAACATGGATTGGATTTGGGTTGTAGGTTATGTGAATTATCCTAATCTCTAAGGCATAACCTAATCCTATGGTTAACCCTTCTAAGTTTTTAGGCTTAGGTTAACTTTTTACCTAATTGTTAGAAGTGTCTTATGACTAGGGAAGCCTTAGTGTCTATAAGACTCCTAAGTCTAAGATGGGAAGATTGAATCTGCACTCCAAAAGTGAGGTCAATAGGTCTTAGGCTCCATAGTGTTGCCTCTGGAGATAGATGATTGGAAGACTGAAGCAAGATTTCACATTATGGACTTGGATACATCTTTTAGTTCTTTGCTTGGGAGATGATGGATACATGAGAACAACATAGTTTCATCCTCTACATGAGTGTATGAAGTTCGTGAGATGTGATCTCATCTGTTGTGTCAAAAGAGATCTCAAGCCATTTATAGTTCACGAGGTTGACATATATGAGGATGCGGCTTACTACCTCCCTCAAAATCAATAAGTATATTCTCATGAACTTTGCTAAAGTTTAAAACTAAAAGAAAAAGAAAAAAGGAAAAAAAAGTTAAAGACAAACAAAAGAAAAGAGAAAATGAAAACAAAAAATTAAAAGGGGTGAAAATAGACTTGGAAGAGGAAGTGGAGCCTAACATTAGATTCCACTCATAATTTGTTACTCCATTCAAACATATGGGTAGGACGACTGGACCTCCACCAGGTATAGGAAGAGGCTAGTTCAAAGGTACTCCCAGGGGTAGAAAACCTTTTTATTGGCCACCCAAGAGAAGATATGTCCTAGCTACCAGGAGTACACCTACTATCCATATATACATAGAATCTAGTTCATAAGATGAGTCTTATATGGTTAGCTCACCAGAAAGCTCTTCTCAATAGTAGATTCCCTTGGAGGTGACACTTGAGCTAGATAGCAATGAAGACCGGGCTCCAAAGAAAAGCATAAGTATATCCAAGTCTATATGTGAAACAGTTAGGCATTAGTTGGGAACCTTAGCTATAACCCCACTTTCCTATCAAAAAGCTAAGGGTTTGGTAGTTAAGGAAGCCCCTAAGTCATGCACAGGTGTGAAGACTCAGAGGTTCTTTCTGGGAGCATCATCCTTAAGATAAGAAGTTGATGTAGAACTTGAGGATGATTCATATAAAGATTTATAATAATTATGTTTTGATTGGTACTTGGTTTGTGTTCATAATTTACCAAAGAAAGGGTTAATCCCACATATTTGGTCAAGTCAAACTACTTCAAAAAAATATGGAAGAACCAATGCATCAAGACCAGGACTAGGATTAGTAGTGGGTCTAGTCAATAATGATGATTACTGCTTAGTCATTACCAATCATTTGGAATTTGATAGGTTCTTTTCAAATCACATTTACTCATATGAGGAGTTGTGCTTAGATACTTTAGATGATCTAGATGATTTTGAAGTCAAATATGCACCACCAGAGTTCGAAGAAGAGATCAAGTCAACCATAGAATAGCTCAAGAAAATCAACTTAGGAACTGAAGAAGATCCACGCCCAACATACATCAGTTCTTTATTGAATGAAACTGAAACCAATGACTTAGTTAAGCTATTGACTAAGTTTAAGGACTGCTTTGCATGAAGTTATAAAGAGGTGCTTGGATTGGCTCTTAATGTAGTGGTCCATAAACTAGTAATATAACTCATTGCTAACCCTATCAAGCAAGCTCCTAGACGCTTGCGATTAAACATAGAACAACAAGTCATTTATGAAGTCAAGAAATTAATCGATGCTGGCTTCATCCGGGAAGAAAAATACCCTACCTAGTTAGCTAGCATCATCTCAGTTAGGAAAAATAATGACCAAATTCACATATGAGTCAATTTTAGAGATTTAAATAAAGCATGTCCAAAAGATGAATTCCATTACCAATCTCAAAGCTGATGGTGAACATTACCTCATCTCATGCAGTCTTCTCTTTCATGGATGGCTCATCTAGATATAACCAAATAAAGATGGCCCCTGAAGATGAAAGAATTAATGCTTTTAGAACCCCAATCAAAATCTATTGCTATAAGGTCATGCCTTTTAGCCTTAGAAATGACAGTGCCTCATACCAACGAGCTATGACTCAAGTCTCGACAAACTCATTCATCATCAAGTTGAGTGCTATTTCGATGATCTTGTGCTCAAAAGTAGAGAAAAGAAAGTCCATCTCTTTGACTTGAGAGTAGTTTTCAAATATTTAATACAATATAACCTCAAAATGAACCCCCTGAAGTGTGCATTCGAAGTAGCTTTAGGAAAATTCTTTGGGTTTATTGTCTAACACTAGGGAATCAAAATCGATCTAAAGAAGATCAAGGTGATATTAGAAATGCCACCCCTAAAAGTTTAACTCAACTTAAATTACTCCAAGGGTGGTATGCATTTCTAAGATGCTTTATATCCAACTTATTGAGAATATGTCATCCATTCTCAGCACTTGTCAAAAATGATGCCAAGATCAAGTGGGATGACAAGTGTGAGCATGCCTTCGAAGACATCAAGCATTACCTGATGATGCCACCAGTTCTAACTTCCCTTATCCTAGGCAAGTTGCTCATACTTTACACTGCTATGTTAGATGACTCACTTGGTGCTTTGTTGGCCAAAGCCAATGATGAAGGGAAGAAAAATGCACTCTACTACATTAGTTGTCATCTAATCCCTGCGGAGGCTAATTATTTACACATTGAGAAGCATTGCCTAGCTTTAATCTTTGCATCCCAAAAGCTACAGCACTACATGCTTCCTCATAAGGTGAATTTAATCTCTAAGATCAATCCAATACAATATCTCATGTCACAGTTGATGCTATCCAAACGGTTGGCACCATGGTACATGATCCTCTTGCAGTTTGACATTACCTTCACACCCCTCCGTGTAGTGAAATGATAAGCATTAGCAGATTTCTTAACAGCACACCCAGTTCCAGCTGACTCTTTGCTTAGTGATGATATTTCTAATGAACAAATCATGAACTTAGGGGATAGTAGCATTCACCACTGGGAGATGTACGTTGATGGTGCAGCTTTATCTCAAAGAGGAGAAGAACCACAATCAATTATTCTAGAAAAAGCAAGGGTAAGAATAGTTCACTTAACTCCGAACTATGATGTGATGAGATTCTCATATCATCTGTCTAATCTTTGCACCAATAATGAAGCCGAATACAAGGATTTGATTGCCGATCTAGAGTTAGCCATTACTCTAAGCATCCAGAACATCAACATCTTCAGGGATTCTTAGCTAGTTATCAACCAAATCGTTGGGCCTATAAGGTTATAAAGCCCAAGCTCCATCACAACCACAACTACACCATGGACTTAATGGCCCAAATTCTAGAGGTTAGAATTTATAAGATTCTTCGAGGAGAGAACACCATAGTGTATGCTTTAGCCAAGCTAGCTAAAGAGTTGGCATGTCCAGAGGATGAGTCCATATCAATAAAGGTCCCAAATAGACAAGTCTTATCTTTTATTGGTATTGAACTCATCATAAAGTACTCCCGTGAAGGGAAGGTTTCCATTGCCAAGAAGGACGACTAGTTAGATTTGAGGAAACCATTCATGGATTACCTAAATAAAGGCAAATTACCTCAAGAGAAGTCTCAAGCCCATCAGATGAAGCAGAGGCAGAGAGCACTTTCCTACGCTCTTATGGATGGTGTCATGTACTGGTGGTCTTTCGATCATATGTGATTATGTTGTTTTGAAAAGTATGAAGCCTGTAAGATCATGACCGAACTACACTCAGGATTATGTGGAGCCAACCAATCCAGTTTGAGGATGAAAGCCAAGATCAAGAGGCTAGAATACTATTGGCCGTCGATGATCAAAGATTGCATGGATATTGGTAGGTGATGCCACCAATGTCAAATACACAGTGTGGTCCTACACCAACCACCAAACATTCTACATCGTACATTGGCCTCATGGCCATTCAAGTGTCAGGGTATTGACATAGTGGGTCCAATTGATCCTCATTCTTTCCAAGGGTCATCAATTCATCTTTCCTGTTACTGACTTCTTTTCCAAAATGTCCAAAGGTAATTCTGCTCAAAGAGGTCACAGCTCAGCATGTGCTCTAGTTTTTTTGGAATCATATCGCATATAGGTTCAGAGTGCCTCAATAAATTATATCTAATAATGGTACTACATTCAAGAGCATTGAGATCAATAACTTTTCCCAAAGTCACAACATAGATTGGAGATATTCTACCATTGACTACTCGAGGGAAAATGACTTAGCAGAAGCCTTCAACAAAACTCTCATTCAAATACTAAATAAGTCACTTGACAATAATAATTGATAGTGGCATGAGCAATTAATTGAAGCCTTATGGGCCTACTGCACAACATAT
The DNA here is from genome assembly GCA_021442155.1 of Cymbidium sinense. Lineage (NCBI taxonomy): Eukaryota > Viridiplantae > Streptophyta > Magnoliopsida > Asparagales > Orchidaceae > Cymbidium > Cymbidium sinense. Next base: position 73,081,887 of record CM038214.1, read on the forward strand.
AGAACTCTAACTCAGTCTACTCCTTTCTCCATGGTGTATGGGTCCGAAGCCATTCTACCATTAGAAGTTTGACTCTCATCACTAAGGATAGTTGTAAGTAGAAAGATCACAACAGAGCAGAACACCAAGTTATAGTTAGAAGTGCTCAAAGGTTTGGAGGAGTGATGCCTGTGGGCATGCCAAAATATCGAGTTGTACACAGCTAAAATGATTCAAGCTCACAACAAGTTTATTTGTCCTAGAGTGTTTCAAGTAGGAGAGCTTATTTTAGTTCTAAGGAGGCACTTAAATGCACCCTAGGTTAGGTTTGATTTATTGTGCATCCAATAGGTCACCCCATTGATTGTTCTTTACTTTGGAATTTGTAAGTCTGCTATGCCTTCTTCCTAGCACAGTCGTTGCACACTGAAAGGCAACCCCTTAAGTTGGATAGCTCTACCCCCCAATCGGTAGACTATCCCTTTGGATTTGTAAACCTGAGGTATGTCAAGGCTGATATAACCCACTCTCAATGGGTTCATCACACACTGATAGGGTCCATACATTAACTAAAATTAAATTAAACCCAATTTAATTTTCCCCAATGGAGTTAAATCACACCCTTCTCCCTAGTGGAGCCCCAAATCATATGTAAAAAAGTTGAGCAAAAAAATTAAATTCAAAACTAACCTCCCAAGTAGAGTTGAATTAAACCAACTCCCTAGTAGATTCTAAATCAAAGAAATTCAACCAAACTCTTAATCCCAGTGGATATTTCGCCAAAAAAATCTATGAAATCAAACTCAAATTCAATCCCTAGCAGATAGACTAAACCTGCTTCTCGAGTGGAAGGTTCATATACTCGATCCCCAGTAGAATCGAGACTATATCTCTAATAGATATGCCTCCACATGAATTAAAACAAACAAATTAAAGTCAATTTGATCTTATTCCCTAGTGGATTATAGATTCTTAACCCAAGCGGAGCTTTTTTCCACAAATCATATAATCAAATCAAATTCAAAACTTATCCCCAACAAATTTTCTTCTTCTATGCCCTTGTCATAGACCCCTCCCATGTCATGTCCAATGCATGTGTGATCCCCTAGCGGATCTCCCTCCATGTCCTTACATGGAATTCTCATCAAATCTTATTTCTTCTCTTATGCACACCTTTAATACTTCAACCAAAAGCCTAATAATGTACTCATTCAAATTTTATCATCTTAACCTTGTAATCAATATTTTAGGATTTTTGATGGTGCAATCTCAAACAAACTATATAATATCATGCTAAAAATATTATAGTGTGAGTTAACACACTATATTATATTATAATATATAATGTTATATTATAATTTGCTATAATATAATATATTGTCTAACATTACACCTAATTAGAATCATTTAAAAGGAATAAATAATAAAATTTTCTCAAAATATGTATAATGTTCATTTTGGATGAAAAATTGTTATTTTTTATTAGAAATGGTACAAAATAGCATAATCTTGGTGTTGCTTCTTGGTGTGTGCTGTGAATTTGGCCAAATTTTTCCATCTCAACCTTCAAATTAACATTTTTGTGAGTTTTGACCCAATGTATTATAACAAAAGTAAAACATACTAAAATGTACAATAACATTTAGTAATAAACAACCACATTTATATATATTTAAAGTTATATTGTTATGTACATTATATTTTAATATGCTTTCATATAATATATTATCTTACATTGCATCTTAAAATGAATCAAATTAAGAAAAAAATTTATAAAATTTGGTTGAAAAATGAACATTTATTTTGGATGCAAAACTCCATTCTTTTGATTAAATGACACACCATAGCATACCCCCAATGATGTTCCTTAAAGCTTACCTTCAATTTGGCCAAATCCCATCATCTCAGCCTATAAATCAATATTTTTATGAATTACACTAGTAAAAGCTCTACTACATCATACTATAACAAACTAAAATATGCTAAACAATAAGTAGTAATACACAATAGTATTCTATAATGCATGATGCTACACTATGTTATGGCATCCTATATTATAATAACATATTATATTATATTACATTGCATATCACATCATGGGGTTTGCTTAAGATAAAAATCATAAATCTAGTGTAAACAAAAAAAATATAAATTTTAATTGTATCACTTACATATTTTAAATTCAAATAACACATTATGATGCCATACTCTACCTAATATGAATTTGTCCAAATTCCACCATTTTAAAGTCTAAACTAACATCTTTTTTTAAATAATGCTAGCGTAAGCTCAATTGAATGATTGTAAAATACTGAAAGAAATTAAAATGCGCAGAATAATATATTATGATATATGATGCTATACTATGCTACAACATATAATATTTATTTTGTACATTAAATCTTACTTTTTAGACTACAAGTGGCGCAACACATCTTTTGTACTATAACCTAATTCTCACTTCAAATTTAACAAATTTCATCATCTAATTTATTAAATCAATATTCCTATAATTTATATTAGTATAGACTATAGGGTATAACACCATAATATACTAAAACATTTTAAAACATCTTATAACATCCAAAAAAACCTCATTGAATGCTCAAATATATGATTCTACATTATACTAATATATGGTATTATAATATGATTTAGGGTTAGGGTTTAGGGTATTCAAATCTCTAATAATAAGGAAAGTCTCTTGAAGACATTTTCTTTAGCTACCGTAACTATGTTAGGATTAGGTCATTCTTTAGATATACTTCTAATGATATTTTTATTCAAAGTTTAGCGATTAGAGTTTAGGGTTAGGGTTTAGGCCTAGTTTAGGGTTTAGGGTTAGTACAGGGTTAAGGGTTTAAGGTTAGTTTAGGGTTTAAAGTTTAGGGTTTAGGATTTAGGGTTTAAGGTTGTAGGTTTTAAGGTTTAAGGTTTAGAGTTTTAGGGTTTAGGATTTAGGGTTTAGGGTTTAGGAATTTAAGGTTTAAGGTTTAGGGTTTAGGGTTTAGGGTTTAAGGTTTAGGGTTTATGGTTTAGGGTTTAGTGTAGTGTTTAGAGTTTTGGGATTGTAGGGTTTAGGGTTTAAGGTTTATGGTTTAGGCTTTAGGGTTTAGGCTTTAGATTAAGGGTTTGGGTTTAGGGTTTAGGATTTAGAGTTTAGGGTTTAGGGTTTAGGGTTTAGGGTTTTAGGTTTTAAGGATTTTTTTAACATGGAGCAAATTTAGATTCAACATTTCTTCTTTTTAATTTCATCAACCAAGTAGCACCTTAAGTTTTCTAAGAAATAAGCAACGAGATAGATAAAAAATGAGCACCCATAGTCCAGATTAAAAACCCTACATAAGTAGAACCATCTCTACTGTAAAGACACAATTCCATAAGCAGCAGAACAGAGCGGTCATTCTTCAATTTATCTAGTTCCCATTAGAAACACCCCTGCCTCTCGAGTAGCGGAATCCTCCATCATATCTGCGATCTCTCCCTCTGCCACAACCATTATTGGAACCTCCGTCGCTCCTCCCACCTCCATATCCACCAGTACCTCCAGATCCCCCACCACCACTATGATAACCACCACCTCCACCTTCTCCTCCACCGCTAGAACTAGATTGAGCCTAGTTGACGGTGAAGTTCCTGCCATCAAGGTTCTTCCCATTCTTAGGGTTTAGGGTTAGTTTAGGGTTTAGGGTTAGTCTAGGGTTTAGGGTTTTAGGGTTTGAGGTTTTTTTTTTTTGGGAAACCCCATGTAAGGGAATTTTATTTCCACAAAAAGAGGGTTACAAGGTCCTTAAAGGGGATAAACACCAGAACTATTGCTCAAAGAGCTACAATCAGCCTAGGGAGTAAATCCCCTATCTAAGTACAACCAAAAGCAAAACAAAATAAGAAAGTAATCAGAAGATACAAATTGGTTAACATAATAAGCCAATGGTAGATTAGGAACAGTGCTCTGCAGGATGTGAGAATGCATGACACTCTGGAGCAAACCTACAAGAGGACAAGAGAGAAACACCTGCAAAAATGTAGACAGAAAGAAGTTAGAGCAGTTAAGGTAATACAGACAAAATGATAACTGAAAACTGCATAATCTGAGAATGATAGTAAAGAAATGTGATAGAGAAGGCTCAGGCTCAGTCACACCTAGTTGGGGCACAAATATCTGATCCATGGTTCAGAAGGGTTACATCACAAGAGCTACTACCAAACCAAAAGGGAGTGAAATAATCACAGCCATCATAGCCAACAAACCTGTGAGAAGATAGCAGCCAGTTGTTGAAAGTCTTATGGGCTTTATTACCTGCAAACCTAAACAAAACCATAGATAAAATAAAGAGGAAATAGCAAAGAGCAAGATAAGGGATCCCATGCAGAAAATTATCATCAATATAGTCACCATGACATGAGAATACTTATCCATATGAGAATGAGCCATCTTTGCAGAACCACATGAAAAATCATAGCCAAGAGGTATAAAGGCAGATAAAACCCACCACAAGAAAAAAGCAGAAGAGGCACCTTGCTGAAATTCTGCTAAGCAAGTCAATGAGCTTATAAATAACACCATCCCAAACATATGATATATATATATATGAATCTTTTCGGCGAGTACATCCTTGAAGCATAGTCCGTAAAAAGAATCATAATAATGAATGCGGATGAACAACCGCCTTATTAATATTCATAAGAGTTGGCAAAAGCAATTGTAAAGGAAGGCAGCATAACCCAACATAGGAAATAGACTGCATCCTACCAAAAATAGTACCAAATAAAGATAGTCTTAACTACAGCCCCAGTAGTAGCATCCTGGACAGAAAATTAGATAATCCAGATCAACAAACAACCAAGACAGCAAGACAGCAAAAGGAAACAGGTGCCCATAGTACCACCCATTCAGAATAGACAGTGCATACCAAGTGGATAGATGCTTAATCATAATGATCTGCACAAGCCTAGCTGAACCAAGATGGGAAAAGAAATAGTAATAGATAAGGTAGATCACTTTGCATACAAGACAAGGGAAATCGAATCCAACCCCAATAGCAAAACAATTAATGCAACAATGGAACCCACCAGAAGAAAAATCAAAAAGGGGATTCAAATGAGAGTCAACATTGGAATCCAGATAAAATAAGACAGCAGATAACAAAGACAACAAAAAGCCAAGACAACAAAAGATAGCTAGTTGGCCATAAAAGCTCTCATTCAGTGTAGACATTGCAATAGTTAGTAACCAAATAAGTAGACCATAAACAGGGATAGAAGAACCCGGACAACAATCATCAAAGATAATCGAGAATGTAACTTCTTTGAACATATGACCTTAAAGTCCTACAACCAACAAAGATAGAGCCAACATTGGAATCCTGAAAATGAACCCAATCATAATAATGAATGTAGATGTGAACAACCCCCTTATTAATATTCATAACAGTAGTTGGCAAAAAGCAATTGTAAAGGAAGGCAGCATAACCCAACATAGGAAATAGGCTGCATCCCACCAAAAATAGCACCAAATAAAGACAGTCAGAACTACAGCCCCAGTAGCAGCATGCTGGATAGAAAATTGGATAATCCAGATCAACAAATAACCAAGATAGCAAGATAGCAAAAGGCAGCAGGTGCTTATTATACCACCCACTCAGAATAGATAGTGCATTCTAAGTGGATAGATGCTTAATCACAATGATATGCACAAGCCTAACTGAACTAAGATGGAAAAAGAAATAACAGCAGATAAGGTAGATCACTACCCAGATACAAACAGCAAGGGCAATCAGCAATCCAACTCCAATAGCAAAATAATTAATGCAACAATAGAACCCACCAGAAGAAAAATCAAAGAGGTGATTCAAATGAGAGTCAACATTAGAATCCGATAAAACAAGACGAGAGAACCAAAATAACAAACAACCAAGACAAAAGATAGCTACGGACATAAAAGCTCTCATTCAGTAGACATTGCAATAGTAACCAAATAGGATAATCTCGATCGGAAGCAGCGGTAATCATCATGACAATCGTAAAATGTCGAACATAGGACCCTAAAGTCCTACAACCAACAAAGATAAAGCCAACATTGGAATCAAAACCAAGGACAAATATCCAAGGCAACAAACAATGAAGATAACAAAATAAAAAGGCAGCCGCCCCGAAAAATAGTGCAAAATAAATGGAAAAATAGCGGTGGGTAAAAGTCCAGAAATGATGATGCTAAAAATAAACCACTACTAAGCGTCAACAACATCAAGAGGTTTCTTGAACAAAACAAACCAAAACCCGTAAGAAGCTTTGGTATTAATCCAGCGGCATATTTAGATAAAGATGATCAAATAGCAGCTAAACCATCCACTAAGAAGGAAAATTGATAAGCCATTAAGGAAGTCCAAACCTACAGGGAAATAATAAAATTGAACTTGCAATTTCTCTCCTGGCAGGTTGGGTATATGAGGTTGGCCAAAATAATCAGCAAGATAAATCCAAAAACACCCTACAGAACATGATAAACATCCCCAGTAGCAACATGCTAGACATAAGAGTCAATGATCCATAACAGCCAACAACCAAGAAAGAAAATAACAACAAGTTGGCCATAAGACCATCCATTCAAAGTAGACAATGCATAAGGTAATTTCCGAGCGGAGGAAGTGGTCTAAGAAGACTAACAGATGGAAAAACAACAAGAGGTGAAGTCGGATCATCCCAGATGTTAATTAGACAAAGCATTGAAAGGTAAGAAATAGCAAACAACCACAAGACAACCTGTTGAATGACCCACAAACTATAGGCCAATAGTGGAAACAATAATGCAAATAACACACCTAATAGATAGAACACCATAAAAAATCAGAGATGTAAAATAATAGTAAAATGAGTTCAAAAGGAAGTGAACATAAATAACCATCCAGTTAAAGATGATCAGGCTTACAACAAAGCCCACATCCTCAGTAGAGGCAAATGGATAAGCCATGAGGGAAGTCCAATCCTGCAAAGGGATAGAAGAAATAAATAGGAAATTGTAATTACACTCCTGGCAGGTTGGGGATATGTGGTTAGACAAAACAATCAGCAAAATAACTCCAAAGCACCCTGCTGAACATCATGGACAACCCCAATAGCAGCATGAAGAACATAAGATGCAATGATCCGTCGAAAACATCCAGTGGAGAAATTATATCAAGTTGGCCATAAGACCACCCATTCAAATTAGGCAAAGCAAAGGTTTGAAAGAAATTTAGTAAATACATTAAACTAACCCCAAGAGCAGTCTGTAGGATAGTGTCAGTCATAAAGTTATACAGAAGTATAGCAGATAGGCATTGAGGCAAGGGACCCAGAATATAATTCCAGATGTCCCTGTTGATCAATAAATAGAGTAAAAAATAGAGCATTAAGTAATATATCTCCCTCCAGCAACTAAGCAACATCTTACCAGTAACAGCAAGACCCCAAATGAGGGTGGGAGAGTTAAACCAACAGCAGATGCCACATAGCTCAGTAAAGGGCCAGCAAGGAGTAATAGGATGAGACACTAACAAATTCCAAAGGAGCATCAGCACATTAACAGTAAAAATAATATAAGCAGTAGGCTCCCAATTAGAGCTAAGGTAATTAAACCAACAACACATGTCACTGAGATCAACAAGTAAGTAACAAGGGATATCACATTGATGCATCAAGAAAGCAACAACATTGAATATAAAATGGGCATGCAGTTAAACGGATATTGAACCAAAATAATCCCATGGGCTAGATTAATTTTTGAGATAAGGGAGCCTAGTATTATCCAAATTAACCAAGCCACGCAAATGTTTTGGTAGGGTGAGTTGATCAAAGAAGATTATACCATCCAATCTGGCTCCCAGATTGGCAAGGTAATCAGCACATGCATTACCTTCACGCCATACATGGGTGATGTTAAAATTAAGTTAGGTAAGAAGAGCTCTAGTTTGCTTGAGAAGGTAGTATAATTTAGTGTTGCTCATTTTGGTGGAAGTCAAAAGATCAATCAGTAGAAGGGCATCCACCTCAATCCAGATATTGAGCCAACCATTTTGAAGGCAAATCTTAAGAGCTTTGTACACTGCCATAAGCTCAACAAAAGGAACAGAGCAAGAATTAAGGGGGTAGGCAAAAGCACATAGGACTTTACCATGAAGATTTCTGAAAATGCCACCACAACCTGAACCTTTATGACAGAGCCATCAATGTTAATTTTAATAGTATGATCATGAGGTTTTACCCAATAAACAATCTTGTCATTTCTATAGTAACGTTGATCCGGTATGTTAAGACCCAATTTATTGGCCATGAATTTTATTTTTAATTCTAGAAATTATTCTCATGTGGTTCATAGGGATCTCATGATGTTTTACATCATCTCTGTCCATCCATACGAACCAAATAAGGGTGAAAGTAGTTTTGACTTTAATGTGACCTTTAATAGTGTTGTCAAAATAAACTTCAAGAAGTTGATATAAAGTTAGGGAGCCATTGAAAATGACAATGTTAAAGAGATCATCATACCAAATCCAGAGTTTAAAAGCAATGGCCCCGTTAACAAAGACATGGTTCACATTCATAATGTGAAAGCAGCATTGGCATTTTGAAGGTAATTTAAAACCTTTATCCCACAATAAGGAGTCAACAGGGATGAAGTTTTTTAAAATATGCCAAGTAAGAATAGAATAAGAAGTAGGGTTTGGGGTTTAGGATTTATGGTTGCAGGTTTTAGGGTTTAGGGTTTAGGGTTTAGGCTTTAGGCTTTAGGCTGTAGGGTTTTAAGGTTTTGGGTTTTGGGTTTATGGTTTAGGGTTTAGGATTTTTGTTCAGGGTTTAGGGTTTAGGGTTTAGGGTTTTTTTTAAACTTAAATAAATCGATAGGTTAACGTTTATTTACATTTTTTAGATTATTTTTAATTTATTCGAGTTTATTTTATATTTTTTATTTAGGTTTATTTTTTATTTTTATTTAATTTAGTTTATTGATTTTCTATTTATTTATTTTAGTTTAGGTTTTTTATTTTAGTTTATTTTTTAGGTTTAGGTTTAGTTTTTAGTTGAATTTTATTTTTATTTTATTTTTTAGGCTTAGAGTTTATATTTTATTTTTAGTATAGGTTTTAAGTTTTTTTAGGTTTATTTTTTGGTTTTACTTTTTAGTTTAGGTTTAGGTTTATTTTTAATTTATTTTATTTAATTTGGTTAGGTTTAGTTTTAGATTTAGGTTTTATTTATTTTAGTTTAATTGATTTTAGTTTAGGTTTAGGTATATTTTATTTATTTATTTTATTTTTAATTTTAGGTTTAGGTTTTTATTTTTAGTTTAAGATTTAGGTTTAATTTTTTATTTCTTTTTAGGTTTAATTTTTTGGTTTATTTTTAAGGTTTAAGTTTTTATTTAGTTTTTATTTTATTTTATTTTAGGTTTATTTTATTTTTAGATTTTATTTTATTTTATTTTTAGGTTTAAGTTTAGGTTTTAATTTAGAATTTTATTTTATTTTATTTTTAATTTTATTTAGTAATAGGATTTTTTATTTATCTTATTTCTAAGTTTTATTTAGTTTAGGTTTTGGTTTTTATGTTTTTAGGGTTTAGGGTTAGTTTAGGGTTTAGGATTTAGGCTTAAGGGTTTAGAGTTTTTAGTATTTAGTGTTTACGGTTTAGGCTTTAAGATTTAGGGTTTTAGGGTATAGGGTTTTAGGGTTTAGGGTTTAGGATTAGGGTTAGGGTTTAGGGTTTAGGTTTTAGGGGTTAGGGTTTAGGGTTTAGGGTTTAAGATTTAGGGTTAGTTTGGGGTTTAGGGTTTAGGGTTTTTTAGGGTTTAGGGTCTAGGGTTTAGGGTTTAGGGTTTAAGGTTTAGGGTTTAGGGTTGAAGGTTTTGGGTTTTGGGTTTTGGGTTAATTTTAGGGTTTAAAGTTTAGGATTTAAGGTTTAGGGTTTTTTAAAAAAAAATTAAGTAAATTGGTAGGTTTAGGTTTATTTAATTTATTTAATTTATATTTTATTTGTTTGAGTTTATTTTATTTTTTTTATTTAGGATTATTTTTTATGTTTAAGTTTATGTTTATGTTTATTTTTGTTATGTTTTATTTTTATTTTATTTTTTAGGTTTAGGTTTTATTTTTTATATTTTAGGTTTAGGTTTAGGTTTTTATTTTATTTTTTTAGGTTTATGTTTTAGGTTTTTATTTTAGTTTTACTTTTAGGTCTTATTTTTTAGTTTAGGTTTAGGTTTATTTTTAGTTTAATTTATTTTTTTTAGTTTAGGGTTTAGGATTAGTTTAATTTAGGTTTAAGTTTAGGTTTTATCTATTTTAGTTTAGTTTATTTTTAGTTAGGTTTAGGTTGATCTTATTTTGTTTATTTTAGGTTTAGGTTTTTTTTTAGTTTAGAGTTTAGGTTATATTTTTTATTTATTTTTAGGTTTTATTTTTTGGTTTATTTTTTAGGTTTAGGTTTTTATTTAGTTTTTATTTTAGGTTTATTTTAATTTTTTTACATTTAGTTTTTATTTTAGGTAGGTTTATTTTATTTTATAATTTAGTTTAGGTTTTTATTTAATTTATTACAGTTTAATTTTTATTTTACATTTTAGTTTAGGTAAAGGTTTAGATTTAGGTTTTAGTTTTGGTTTTTATTTTATTTTATTTTTTTATTTTATTTAGGTTTAGGTTTTTTTTCATTATTTTATTTTTTTAGTTTTATTTAGTTTAGGTTTAGGTTTTTAGGTTTTTAGAGTTTAGGGTTTAGGGTTTAGGGTTTATGGTTATAGGTTTTAGGTTTTAGGGTTTAGGGTTTAGGGTTTTAGTGTTTATGGCTTAACATTTAGGGTTTAAGGTTTAGGGTGTAAGGTTTTATGGTTTAGGGTGTACGATTTAGGGTTGTAGGTTTAAGGTTCAGGGTTTAGGGTTTAGGGTTTAGGGTTATAATTTTTTATTATTATTATTTTTTTTAAATTAATTTAATTGGTAAGTTTTGTTTTATTTAGTTTAATTTTTATTTATTTTAGTTTATTTTATTCTTTATTTTTATTTAGGTTTATTTTTATTTTTTTTATTTATTTTAGTTTATTTGTGAAGTGTAATTTTAGTTGTAGAAGTATAGTGGTGGTGTTGTGACATTAGGTGAACAAGTCATTAAAAAGAATGAGCGATTTAGATATTTAGGCTCTATTATTCAAAATGATGGTGAAATAGATGGAGATGTTATTAGTAGAATTCAAGTTGGATGGTTGAAGTCGAGGAATGCATCTGGCCTGTTGTGTGATAGAAAAGTATCGCTTAAACTTAATGGAATATTTTATAAGATGGTGGTAAGACCTGCAATGATTTATGGTGTAGAATGTTGGCGAATAAAAGAGAAGCATGAGACTAAGTTATGTGCTGTAGAGATGAGGATGCTCAGGTGGATGAGTGCCTTTACTCTTAGAGATAAAATGTAAAATGTGTATGTTTGAAAAAAGTTGGAGTAGCTCCGGTGGTAGATAAAATTAGTTTAGGTTTCGTTTATTTTAGGTTTAGGTTTAAGTTTTATTTACTTTAGATTAGTTTATTTTAGTTTATGTTTAGGTTTATTTTATTTTATTTATTTTATTTTTATTTTAGGTTTAGTTTTTAGTTTTAATTTATGATTTGTATTTTATTTTTTATTTATTTTAGGTTTTATATTTAGGTTTAGGTTTTATTTAGTTTTATTTTATTTTAGGTTTATTTTATTTTATTTTTTTATTTTTTTGTTTTATTTAGGTTTTTTTTTTTGGCTTATTTTATTTTTTAGTTTAGTTTAGGTTCTTATTTATTTTATGTTAGTTTAGCTTTGATTTTTATTTTATTTTATTTTTAGGTTTAGGATTAGGTTTAGGTTTTAGTTTAGGTTTTAGTTTTATTTTATTTTTTTTATTTCATTTAGGTTTAGGTTTACTTATTTATTTTATTTATAGGTTTTATTTAGTTTTAATTTAGGTTTTTAGATTTCTAGTATTTAGGGTTTTAGGTTTAGGGTTTAGGGTTTAGGGTTTAGGGTTGTAGATTTTATGGTTTAGGGTTTAGGGTTTAAGGGTTTAGGGTTTAGGGTTTAGGATTTAGGGTTTTAGGATTTAGGATTTAGGTTTAGGGTTTACGATTTCTTTTATTTGTTTTTTTTTAAATTAAGTAAACTGGTAGGTTTAGGATTATTTAGTTTATTTTTATTTATTTTAGTTCATTTTATTTTTTTATTTTTATTTTTATTTAGTTTAGTTTATTTATTTTAGGTTTATTTATTTTAGTTTATTTTTCAGGTTTAGGTTTAGGTTTATTTTTTAGTTTAATTTTATTTTTATTTTCTTTTTTAGGTTTATGATTCTTTTATTTTTAGATTTAGGTTTAGGGTTTAGGGTTGAGGGTTTAGGGTTTATGATTTCAAGGTTTAAGGTTTTGGGTTAGGGTTTAGGGTTTAGGATTTAAGGTTGAGGGTTTTTTAGGGTTTAGGGTTTAGGATTTAGGGTTGTAGGTTGTAGGTTTAGGGTTTAGGGTTTAGGGTTAATTTTAGTGTTTAGCGTTTAAGGTTTAATATTTAGTATTTAGGGTTTAGGGTTTTTTTTTAAATTAAGTAAACTAGTAGGTTTAGGTTTATTTAGTTTAATTAGTTTATCAGTTATTTATTTTAGTTTATTTTATTTTTTATTTTTATCTAGATTTATTTTGTATTTTTATTTTGTTTAGTTCATTATTTTTAGTTTAAGTTTTTTATTTTAGTTTATTTTTTAGGTTTAGGTTTATGTTTAGGATTTTAGGGTTTAAGGATTAAGTTTAAGTGTTTGGGTTTCAAGGTTTAGTGTTTAAGGATATCAGTTTTAGGGTTTAGGGTTTAGAATTTTATGGTTTAGGGTTTAGAGTTTAGGGTTTAGGGCTTAGGGTATCATGTTTTAGGATTTAGAGTTTAGGGTTTAGGGTTTAAGGTTTTACTATTTTAGGAATTAAGGTTTAGGGCTTAGGGTTTAGTGTATAGGGATAGTTTTAGGGTTTAGGGTTAGGGCTTTTTTTATTTTTTATTTTTTATTTTTTGTTTTAGGGTTTAAGGTTCAGGTTTTAGTTTAGAGTTTTGGGTTTTTGATTTTTTATTAAAATAGAATAAATTTAGATTTAACATTTCTTCTTTTTTATTTCATCAACTAAGTAACAAACTAAGTTTTCTTAGAGACAAGTGACGACATAGATAAAAAATGAGCACGCATAGAGCAAATCAAAAGCCCTAGATAACTAGAACAATCTCTACTATAATGTCACAGGTCCATAAGCAGGACGGATCAATCGTTCTTCAGTTTCTCTAATTCCTATCAGAACCACCCCGACCTCTTGAGTAGTAAGATCGACCATCATATCCTCGATCTCTTCCTCTGCCACCACCACTAACCTCCTGCCACACTGTCGAGCACTACCTCCATACCCACTAACACCTCCAAGTCACCCACCACCACTGCGATAACCACCACCTCCATCTTCACCTCCACCGCTAGATCTAGACTGAGCCTGCTTAACGGTGACATTCCTGCTGTGAAGGTTCTTCCCATTCTTAGGGTTTAGGTTTAGGTTTGGGTTTATTAGGTTTTAGGGTTTAGGTTTATTTTTTAATTTATTTAGTTACTTTAGGTTTAGGTTTAGGGTTTGAGGTTTAGGGTTTAGGGTTTAGGGTTAGGTTTAGGGTTTAGGGTTTAGGATTTGGTTTAGGGTTAGGGTTTAGGTTTGGGGTTTAGGATTTAGGTTTAGGGTTTAGGGTTAGGGTTTAGTGTTTAGGGTTTAGGGTTTAGGGTTTTTTTATTATTTAGGGTTTAGGGTTTGGGGTTTAGGGTTGTAGGTTTAATATTATAGGTTTAGGGTTAGGTTTAGGGTTTAGGGTTTAGGGTTTAGGGTTTAGGGTTTAAAGTTTAGGGTTTAGATTTAGGGTTTAGGGTTTAGGATTTTTTTAATTAAGTAAATCGGTAGGTTTAGGTTTATTTAGTTTACTTACTTTATTTTACTTTATTTTTATTTAGGTTTTTGTTTTATTTTTATTTAGTATAGTTTATTTATTTTAGTTTAGTTTTTTTTTTAGTTTATTTTTTTAGGTTTAGGTTTAGGTTTATGTTTATTTTTAAGTTTAGTTATATTTTTATTTTATTTTTTAGGTTTAGGTTTTATTTTTTATTTTTATATTTAGGTTTTATTTTATTTTTTAGTTTATGTTTAGGTTTTTATTTTAGGTTTATTTTTAGGTTTTATTTTTTAGTTTAGGTTTAGGTTTATTTTTAGTTTATTTTATTTTATTTAGTTTAGATTTAGGTTTAGGTTTAGGTTTAGGTTTAGGTTTAGTTTATTTTAGGTTTAACTTTAGGTTTTATTTATTTTAGTTTATTTATTTTAGTGTAGGTTTAGGTTTATTTTATTTTTATTTTAGGTTTAGGTTTTTTTTTTAGTTTAGGGTTCAGGTTTTGGTTTAGAGTTTAGGGTTTTTGGTTATTTTTTAAATAGAGAATAAATTTAGTTTCAACATTTCTTCTTTTCGATTTCATCAACTAAGTAACACACCAAGTTTTTTAAGACACAAGCGACATAGATAAAAAATGAGCAGCATAGAGCAAAGTAAAACCTTAGACTAGAATCATCCCTAATGTAAAGACACAATTCCATAAGCAGAAAATTAGATCGGTCATTCTTCAGTTTCTTTCGTTTCCATCAACCACCCGCCTCTCTGGCGGGATCCATCATATGCTCCTCTCTCCTCCACCACCACTTGTAACCTCCATCACTCCTCCTACCAACACCGCTTGACCACCACCTCCATATCCACCAGCACCTCCAGATCCCCCAGCACCGCTAGATCTAGATTGAGCCTAGTTGACAGTGAAGTTCCTGTCTTCAAGGTTCTACCCATTCTTAAGATTTAGGTTTAGATTTAGGTTTATTTTATTTTAATGTTTAAGTTTATTTTTTAATTTATTTAATTTCTTTAGGTTTAGGTTTAGGGTTTGGGGTTTAGGGTTTAGGGTTAGGGTTTAGGGTTTACGATTTAGGGATTAGGATTTAGGGTATATGGCTTTGGGTTTTACAGTTTATGCTTTTACGATTTAGGGTTTTTTAGGGTTTAGGGTTTAGGGTTGTAGGTTTAGGGTTTAGGATTTAGGGTTTAGGATTTAGTGTTAAGGTTTTTTTAATTAAGAAAACCTCTAGGTTTAGGATTATTTAGTATATTTAGTTTAGTTTTATTTATTTTAGTTTACTTCATTTTTTTATTTTTATTTATGTTTATTTTTTATTTTTATTTAGTTTAATTTATTTATTTTAGTTTAGGTTTTTTATTTTAGTTTATTTTTTAGGTTTAGGTTTAGGTTTATGTTTATTTTTTAGTTGAGTTCTATTTTTATTTTATTTTTTTAGGTTTAGGTTTTATTTTTTATTTTTAGGTTTAGGTTTAGGTTTTTATTTTTTATTTTTTAAGTTTAGGTTTTAGGTTTTTATTTTAGGTTTATTTTTAGGTTTTATTTTTTAGTTTAGGTGTTGGTTTACTTTTAATCTATTTTATTTTATTTAGTTTAGCTTTACCTTATTTTAGCTTTTATTTATTTTAGTTTCAGTTTAGGTTTATTTTATTTATTTTATTTTATTTTTATTTTAGGTTTAATTTTTTTAGTTTATGATTTAGGTTTTATTTTTTATTTAATTTTATGTTTTTAGGTTTATTTTTTGTTTAGGTTTTTATTTAGTTTTTATTTTATTTTATTTTAAGTTTATTTTATTTTTATTTTACGTTTAGTGTTTATTTTATTTAGGTTTAATTTATTTTTTAGTTTAGTTTAGGTTTTTATTTATTTTATTTTAGTTTTTTTATTTATTTATTTTTTAATTTTTTGTTTATGTTTAGGTTTTAGTTTAGGTTTTTATTTTATTTTATTTTTAATTTTTCTTTTATTTTATTTATTCCATTTTTAGGTTTTATTTAGTTTAGGTTTATATTTTAGGTTTTTAAGGTTTACGGTTTAAGGTTTAGGGTTTAGAGTTTAGGGTTTTCGGGTTTAGGGTTTACCATTAGGGTTTAAGGTTTAGGGTTTAGGGTTTAAGTATTTAGGTTTTAGGCTTTGGGGTTTTTAGCATTAAGGGTTTAGGGTTAGCTTAGGGTTTAGGGTTAGTTTGGGGTTTAAAGTTTAGGGTTTAGGGTTTAGTCTTTTTGGTTTAAGGTTTTTTGTGTTTAGGGCTTAGGGTCTTGGGTTAGTTTAGAGTTTAGAGTTTAAGTTTAAGTTTAGTTTAGGGTTAGGGTTATAGGGTTTAGTTTAGGTTTAGGATTTAGGGTTGTAGGTTTAGGGTTGTAGGTTTAAGGTGTAGGGTTTAAGGTTAGTTTTATGGTCTAAGGTTGAGGGTTTGGGGTTTAGGATTTAGGGTTTATTGTTTAGGGTTTAAGGTTTAGGGTTTAGGAGTTTTTTTAAAAAAATTAAGTAAACCAGTAGGTTCAGGTTTATTTAGTTTATTTATTTTTTTTAGTTTTTTTTATTTAGGTTTATTTTTTATTTTTATTTAGTTTAGTTCATCTATTTTAGTTTTATTTTCTTTTAGTTTTTCTTTTTTATTGTAGTTTATTTTTTAGGTTTAGGTTTAGGTTTATGATTATTTTTAAGTTTAGTTTTATTTTTATCTTATTTTTTAGGTTTAAGTTTTTATTTTATTTTTTTTATGTTTAGGATTTAGGTTTTTATTTTAGGTTTATTTTTAAGTTTTATTTTTTAGTTTAGGTTTAGGTTTATTTTTAGTTTATTTTATTTTATTTAGTTTAGAGTTTATGTTCAGTTTATTTTTGGTTTTGGTTTAGGTTTTATTTATTTTAGTTTAGTTTATTTTAGTTTAGGTCTAGGTTTATTTTATTTTGTTTATTTTAGGTTTACTTTTTTTTTGTTTAGGGTTTACATTTTATTTTTTATTTATTTTTAGATTTAATTTTTATGCTTATTTTTTAGGTTTAGGTTTTTATTTAGTTTTTATTATATTATAGGTTTATTTTATTTTATTTTACGTTTGGGTTTTATTTTATTTAGGTTTTTTATTTTTAGGTTTATTTTTTTTAGTTTAGTTTAGGTTATAATTTATTTTATTTTAGTTTAGTTTTATTTTTTATTATATTATATTTTTAGATTAAAGTTTTAGTTCAGGTTTTATTTTATTTATTTTATTATTTTATTTAGGTTTAGGTTTTTTTATTATTTTTAGGTTTTAGGGTTTAGGGTTTAGGGTTTGGGGTTTAGAGTTTAGGGTTTAGTATTTAGAATTTAAGGGTTTAGGGTTTAGGGTTTAGGGTTGTAGGTTTAAGGTTTAGGGTTTATGGTTTATGATTAATTTTAAGGTTTAGGACTTAGGTTAGGGTTTTTTTTTAAATATTTTATATATTTTTTATTTAGGGCTTAGGGTTTATGGTTGTAAGTTTAGGGTTTAGGGTTTATGATTGGTTTTAGGGTTTAGGATTTAAGGTTTAGGGTTTAGGGTTTTTGGGTTTAGGTTGTAGATTTAGGGTTTTTAGTTTAGGGTCTGGCTTCAGGGTTTAAGGCTTAGCGTTGAGGATTTAGTGTTTAGAGTTTTTTTTTTAAATTAAGTATACCGGTAGGTTTAGGTTTAGGGTTTAGGTTTAGGTTAGTTTTAGATTTTAGGTTTTAGGGTTAGGGTTTTTTTTTGTTTATTTTTATTTATTTTATTTAGGATTGAGGGTTTAGGGTTGTAAGTTTAGGGTTTAGGGTTTAAGGTCTAGGGTTTATAGTTTAGGGTTTAAAATTTAGGGTTTAAGATTTTTTTTTTAAATTAAGTAAACTGATATGTTATGTTTATTTACTATATTTAGTTTATTTTTTATTTATTTTAGGTTACTTTATTTTTTATTTTATTTAGGTTTATATTTTTAGTTTAGTTTGTTATTTTAGGTTTATTTATTTTAATTTAGGTTTCTTATTTTAGTTTATTTTTTAAGGTTTAGGTTTACTTTTTAGTTGAGTTTTATTTTTATTTTTTATTTTAGGTTTAGGTTTTATTTTTTATTTTATTTTCTTAGGTTTAGGTAATAGGTTTATTTTAGGTTTATTGTTAAGTTTTATTTTTTTGTTTAGGTTTAGGTTTATTTTTAGTTTATTTTATTTTGTTTAGTTTAGGTTTAGGTTTAGGTTTAGTTGATTTTAGGTTTAGGTTTAGGTTGTATTTATTTTAGTTTAGGTTTAGGTTTATTTTATTTTTATTTTAGGTTAAGTTTTTTTTTAATTTAGGGTTTAAGTTTTATTTTTTATTTATTTTTAGGTTTATTTTTAGGTTTAGGTTTTTATTTAGTCTGTATTTTACTTTATTTTAGGTTTACTTTATTTTTATTTTATGTTTAGTTTAAGGATGAGTGGTTTGATTTGATTTGCGACTCGCTGTAGAGAAATTTGATTTGATTTATTGATTTATGATTTGGTGCTCCACCAGGGATGAAAAAGCGAACTCTCCACTAAGGGAGCAAGTTCAAGTCATCCACCGAGGAAAAGATGTTGTCAAATCCGCTCGAGGATTAGAATTCGGGATCTGCTAGGGATGAAAATGTGAACACTCCGCTAGGGGAGCAAGTTCAAATTGGATTGAATTGTTTCCACTTGGGGAACCATAGATATTTGCATCTCACTGAGGAGAAGCAGGTTGATTTGATTGATTGTTTGTTTGATTATTTTGATTATTTGATTGGATTTGTTTTTTTTTTATTAGTTTGACTCTACCGACTGAAGAGGGTTGAATTTGTTTTAGATTTTAATTTTAAAATTTTTTATGGATTTTGAGATGGACCCTATCGGTTTGCGATGGATCGCACTGAGTAGGGGCCATGTTGGCCTTAATCTAGCTCAGATTTACCAATCCAAAGGGGTAGTCTACCAACCAAATGGTAGGGCTATCCAACCAAAGGGGTTCCCTTTTGGTGTGTAGCAGCTATACTAGGAAGAAAGCGTAGTAGGCTTACATCCTCCAAAGTAGGGATCGATTCTTGGGGTGATCCATTGGCGACAAGCAATTGAACCCAACTTTAGGCTGACTATTGAGTGAATGCCAGGGAACTTAAATCACTCAAAGATAGTCAAATTAATTTCATTTTAGATTGGATCGCAGTACATCAGTAGATTTGTTGGCCTTAGTCTATATTTCAATTGTTACCATGGTCAAAGGGTTGAAATGGACTCACATCTTCCAAAAGGAACCTAGTGGTGGTTGTGCAACAATAAATGACAACTTAGACTTTGAATAATGGTCAATAAATCAACTCAAAGATAAGTCAGATTAATTTCATTTTTTGATGGATCCCATTGTGATGGGTAGGCCATGTTGGCCTTGGTCTTCATTTTCAATCCAAAAGGAGTAGCTTCCGGTGGGAGAACTATCCAATCAAATGGGTGTCTTTTGGTTTGCAATGGTTAATTCGGGAAGAAAGCATGGGGGACATCTTTTGAATAAAGACCACTAAGGCGACACATTAGTGAGGTAACATGTCAACCCAACCTAGGGTTGTCTGTCAGTTTGCGACAATCAAGCTAGAAAGAATGTATAGTAGACTTACATCTTCCAAAGTGGAATGACTGTCGCGGTAACCTATTTGTGAAAAAATAGATTGAACTAGATCTAAGGGAAACTACAGAGAGAATGCCAACTCGGGGACTTATCTCAACTGAAGCATAGTTAGGCAATTCTTATAAGGAGTTCTGCTGACACTGCCCTAAAGATAGGATGCCTACTTGGGAAAGGGGCCACTAAGGGCTTGAATTCCTAATCCACAAGAGAATAGATTTGTTTGTTTGTTTGTTTTTTGATCATGAACCTTATTGGTTTGCGAGGGATCATACTGAGAATGAGCTTATATCAGCCTAGACCTATCTCAAATTATTGAACCAAGGGAGAATTTATGCATCCGCTGAACAAATTCTCCAACCACAGGGGTGGTTACAAGGAAAGGAGGACATTCCAATCTAAGAGTAACCCGAGTAGTGTTTAAATGGGGTCGCAAAGGACGTGATCCAAGTAGAGTACCCGCAGGGGAGAGGGGCCGCTAAGGGCTTGATCCAAAACCCTGGAGAAGATAATATATGTAGTTATTTGGTGGCAAACTCAAGGAAAAAGCGTGGGGACTTACATCTGCCAAGAGTAGTGTATCCAACGGGTGAGTCATTGTCAGCATAGCGAACATCAACCCACCTAAGGTGTCTATCGATTTGCAACAATCAGCCTAGGAAGAAAGCATTGGGGACTCACATCCTCTTACAACACAACTGATTGTTGGGATAGTCTATCTTCGGTTCGACAGGTGCTATCTAACATAGGGCGACTACTGAGTGAATGCCACTGGGGGACTTATATCAACTCAAGAGTAGTCAAGAGGAAAGGAGCCTCTAAGGGACTAATCCTAAACCATAGATATACTCGACCTAGTCAGTGCATGATGGTTAATTCAAGAAGAAAGCACGTAGACTCACATCTTCTTAAACAAAATTAACATGAGGTAGCTTACTAGCTGGACAATGAGGTCTACCAAACTAATAAGATGCTCATTGGTTTGCAATGGTCAAGTCAGGAAGAAAGCATGGGGATTGACATTCGTTGTATAAGTGACTACTAGGGTGACATACTAGCAAGGTAGCATGTTATCCCAACTTAGAGTAGCTAATGAGTGAGTGCCAGGGGCTACCTCCCACATCAAATTAGAGATAAAAGATTTGTGTTTGTGTTTGTGTTGGAAAAGGATGCCTCTCAGGTTGTTTATACCTATCATAAAAACACGCTGGAGAATTGATGAAATGGTGCCATGAATGGCAGTTGTGATCCCACCAAGAAAGGATGTTGCTTGTGTTCTCTTACACCTAACTTAGTTATGCTAGTCGAAATAGGATGCCTCTTGGGTTCTCTCACACCTATTCTAGTAGCATTGGGGAATTGTGTTTGATTGTGTTCATGTTGTGAAAGAGGGATAGGATGTTGCTTGGGTTCTCTTACACTTATGATAAATACGTCATGGTAGATTCACAAAATAAGCAAATAATGCTTCGAAAGAAGGAAAGATTTTGATGATTTGGAATGAAATTTTGTTCTTTTGATGATAATTGTTTTCAAACATGTTTTAAAGGGTAATATTTCTTCAAATAGAGCCCATTAATTGGAAGCATCGGGTGTTCCCATTTACAATCAATAAGCTGATAAGATCATCCTTGGTAGGCCTTTTCTATGATAAAGGGCCTTCCAAGTGGGTTCAAACTTGCCTCCCATCTTCGGGACCAATTAGTCTCCTTAAAACTAGGACAAGCTCTCCTACTTGAAAAGCTCTAGGGTGGACTAGCTTGTTGTGAGCTTGAATCATTTTGGATTTGTATAACTCAAGGTTCTAGCATGCCCGTAGGCATCTCTCCTCCAAACCATCTAGCTCTTCTAATTGCAACTTTGCATTCTGCTCTGTAGCAATTTGCTACCCATTCCTATCCTTAGTAACGAGAATTGAACTTCTAATGGTAGAATGGCTTCGGACCCATACACTAAAGAGAATGAGGTAGATTGAGTTGGAGTTCTATATGTGGTGCAGTAGGCCCATAAGGGTTCAACCAACTGCTCATGCCACTGCCGCTTGTTATCGTCGAGTGTCTTCTTTAGTATCTGGATGAGAGTTTTGTTGAATGCTTCTGCTAGGCCATTTTTCCTTGGATAGAAGATGGTGGAGTATCACCTATACCTATCTCCTAGAAGATGTTAATCTTGGGCTCTTGTATGCAATATTATTGGATATAATTTATTGAGGCACCAACCTATATATGATATGGTTCTAAAAACGACTTGTTGTGACCTCTCTGAGTGGGATTGCCTCCGCCCAATTGCAAAAGTAGTCGGTGGCAGCTAAGATGAATCGATGACCTTTAGAAGGAGGATCGATCGGACCCACTATGTTGGTACCCCAACACTCAAATGGCCATGAGGCCAATATAGGATGTAGAATGTTGGGTGGTTGATGTAAGACCACAATGTGTACCTGACATTGATGGAATCTTCTAGCCACGTTCATGTAGTCTATAATCATCGAAGGTAAGTAGTATCCTAGTCTTTTGATCTTAACTTTCATCTTTGAACTGAATTGATGCGCTCCACATAGACCTGAATGTACCTCAATCACGATCCTATGGGCTTCGTGTTTGTCAAAAGAACATAACCACATTTGATCAAAAGATCATCAGTACAAGGTGCCATCCATGAGGGCATAGGAGAGAGCTTTTTGCTATATCTAATGGGCTTATGATTTCTCTTGAGGTAGTCTGTCAGTGTTCAAATAATCATTAAACGGTTGCCTCCAATCAAGCTCCTCGTCTTCGTTGGCAAAGGAAACCTCCCCTTCTAGGGAAAGTCTCTTGAGGAGTTCAGCATCAATAAAGGATAGGATTTGTCTATTTTGGACCCTTATTGGAATGAACTCATCTTTCGGACATGCCAATTCTTTGGCAAGTTTGGCCAAAGAATCTACTATTGCGTTCTCTCCTCGAGGGACCTTGTAAATGGTGACCTCAGAGATTTGGGCCAACATCTTCATGATATACTCATGGTTGTGACGAAGCTTAGGTTTTAGAACCTTGAAGGACCCAGGAATTTGGTTGATAACCAGCTAAAAATTCTCGTAGATGTTGATGCTCTTGACACACACTATAATGGCTAACTTCAGACCTGTAATCAAAGCCTCATACTCGACTTCAATATTGGCACAGGGATTAGAGAGATAGTATGTGAATCTCATCACATCACAGTCTAGAGTTAAAAGAACTATTCCTACCCCTGCCTTTCCTAGATGAGTAGATCGTGGTTCTTCTCCTTTATGAAAGGATGCCACAACATCAAAATACATCTCTCAACAGTGATTATCAATCTCCCCTAATTTCATGATTTGTTCATTAGGGAGATCATCACTAAGTGGAGAATCGGCATGAAGTGGGTGTGCTCCTAAGAAATCTGCTAGTGCTTGACCTTTCACCGTATAGAGGGGTACGAATGTAATATCAAACTACGAGAGAATCATTGACCAACGTGCCAATTGTTTGCATAACGTCAGCCATGCCATGAGATACTGTAGTGGATTGATTCTTGTAATCAAGTTCACCTTATGAGAAAGCATATAGTGTTGTAGCTTTTGGGATGCAAAGATTAAAGCTAGGCAATGTTTCTCAATAGGTGGGTAGTTCACTTCAAGAATCGATGAAGTGGTAGAGAGAACTCTCCTTCTTTTAATCATTGGCTTGGGCCAACAAAGAGCCAAGGGAGTCATCCAATGCAATAGTGTAGACGATAAGTGGCTTGCCCGGGATAGGGGCTGCTAGAACATATGGCTTCACCAAATACTGTTTGATATCTTCAAAGGCATGCTGACACTTGTCATCCAAAATGGCTTGCATCTTCTCGATAGATTGGAGACAAAGCATCTTAGATACGCTAACCTCCCTTGGAAAGATCTGAGTTGAGTTAAACTTTTAGGTGGTGGCATTTCTAAGATAGCTTTGATCTTTTTTGGATCTATCTCTATTACCCGATTTCGGACAACAAACCCAAGGAACTTCCTTGAAGCTACTCCGAATGCACACTTCTGGGGATTCATTTTGAGGTTATATTGTCTTAATCATTTGAAAACTACTTCAAGTCAATGAGATGGTCTTCTTTTCTTTTCTTTTGACTACTAGATCATCAACATAGCACTCAACTTGATGATGATGAATGAGTTCATTGAAGATCGAGTCATGGCCCATTGGTATGTACCACCAGCATTTTTAAGGCTAAAAGGCATGACCTTATAATAATAGATTATGATCGAGGTTTGAAAAGCAGTGTTTCTTTCATCCTCGGGGGCCATCTTAATTTAGTTGTAGCCAGATTACCCATCCATGAAGGAGAATACTGCATGAGATGAGGCGATGTCCACCATTAATTTTGGTATAGGAAGAGGAAACTCATCCTTAGGACATGCCTTATTTAAGTCCCTAAAATCGATGCATATGCAAATTTGGCCATTCTTTTTCTTAATTAGCATGACACTGGCTAACCAGGTAGGTATTTTTCTTCTCTGATGAAACCAGCATTAATCAATTTCTTGACTTCAAAATGACCTATTGTTTGATTTCTAATCGCATGTGTCTAGGAGATTGCTTGATAGGGTTAGCGTTAGGGTTAATTGCTAGTTTGTGGACTACTACATCAGGAGATAATCTGGAAATCTCTTCATAACTCCATGCAAAGTAGTCCTTAAACTCAATCAATAGCCTAACTAAGTCATTGGTTTCTTCTTCATTCAGCAATGAACTGATGTATGTCGGGTCTGGATTTTCTTCTATCCCAAGATTGATTTCTTTAAGCATATCAATTATTGAATGGATTTCCTCTTCAAATTCTGGTGGTGCATCTTTGATTTGGAGATCATCTGGATCATCTAAAGTTTCTAAACATACTTTCTCATAAGAATTAGTGTGGTTGAGAAGAACCTATCAAATTCCAGATGATTGGTAACAACTAAGCAGAAATCATTGTCATCGACTGGGCCCAATGTACCGAATCCTAGTCTTGATCTTGATTATTGTTCCAAAACTTCTTGAAGTACTCTGACCTGTGCTTGGACCATGTATAAGGAATCAAACCTTTCTTTACTAGATTAAGAACACAAGGTGAGTACCAATCAAAAGGTAATTCTATTAATTTTTTATATGAATTATCCTCAAGTTCTAACATCAACTTGGACTTGGATGATGATCCCAAAGGAGTCTCTTTGGCTTGACATCCATGGAAGAATGGGGGGCTTCCTTAACTACTAAACCTTCAACTTTTTGAGTGGAAAGTGAGGTTAGAGCTAAGGTTCCTAACGATAGTTTCACATAAACTTGATTCAAATACATTTTATGCTATGCTTGGAGGCTGGTCTTCATTTATCTATCAGTGTCACCTCCAATGAAACCCACGAGAGGGGGGGTTGGTATGCTAATGACATTAGACTCATCCTCCTAGCTGGATTCCAAGTCTATGTGAATAGTAGGGATACTTCTATGAACTGGAACATAACCCCTATTGGCTGGATGCCAACCAGGGGGTCTTCCACCTTTGGAATTGCCTTTATATTTGCCTCTGGTTTTGCATGATGGAGGTCGAGTCATTCTACCCATATGTCTATATGGTGGAATGAACTATGGGTGGAATGTGATATGTGGCTGTAGACTTCTTCCTTGATGTACTTTTCTCGTTCACTTGTATTTTCACTTCATTATTCTTTTTCTTTTTCTTTTTCTTTTGTATTTGAATTTTGACCAAGTTCATGAGAAAAGGTGTTTTGAGGAAGATAGTAGGTCACATCCTCATATATCTCAACCTCTCTAACTAAAAATAACTTTTCATCTCCTTTGACACAATATTCGATTCCATCCCTTCCGAACTTGATGCACTGATGAAAGGAGGATTGAATCATCTTGTTCTACTATATCCAAGGCTCGAGAAAAATAGTGACAATGTATTGAATTATTATATAAAATTTGGTCTTCGGTCACCTATTTCCAAAGGTAACACTATGGAACCTAATGCCCTCTCGCCCTATTCATTGAATCCTCTCAATAATATCTGATCTCCTCAGAGTGTAGAGATGTCAATCCTCAAGTAGGCAAGGGTCTTTAGACTCATAATGTTGAGATGCACGGATCAACAAGCACCAAAAGTCTAAACTTTCCCATATCCACTATAATGTAGTGGATGGTTATGCTCCATGTTCCCGAAGAAGGTCTTCATGCTGTGACTCCTTGGGCTTCTCTTGAATAATGTGCCTCCTCTTCAATGGTGGTGAGCTAAGCATATCTCTAGATCAAGAAGAGCCTTGATTAATGATTCCCTCATCTCTTTGGATAAGACAAGGGCATCATATATGCTTAACTTAGTTGTCAACTTTCTTAGGTGAGTGAGGACATTGTAATCAACTCTGGGCAGATCCTCCATAAGCATATCCAAGGGTGGAGCATCTTGTGGAGGGGCTTCTCAATTATTAGAACCAATGACTAGCTTCCCCTTATCTTGAGGTGCTGCCCTAGGAGGTAGAACCTTATTACTATGGATGTTAACTTTTGTAATCTCTTGTGGCAGGTTATTGAAAGATTCTACCTGCTCATCAGGCTCACCTATAGCTTCTATAGGACCCTCAAAATCAGATGATTCCAAGTCTATCTAAAGAGGTGAACCCATTGTATTCATAGAAGGAAAGTCCAACTCCAAATCAGAAATAGGAAGATCGGAGTTATTATAATTATTATTTAGACTTGAAGATTTTTTTATAAGAGTAGATTTAGACAACCCATTTAAAATAAATGTAATTCAAACTTTATTCCTCAATTTCTTGGATTTTGAAGGAGGTACATAGTAGAAATCGAGTAAAGTAAGTGGGGCGAGGGATTTGATGACTTCATCTGATGATACAAGATGTATACTAGAAGAAGAGCTAACTAAAATAGAAGTGGCGGTTGAAGTAGTAGCTGAAATGGTGGAATGGAGACTGGGCTGTCGATGGTTGCACTACTTGGCTATCCCAGGCAAGTATAGGCTACTACTGCTGCTGCTGAGCTCCAACCTTCCCCAAGTTGTCTTTGGCAACTTGCAAGCCTTCCTTGATGTTAGAGGTTTAAGCTGCCTTAGGCACCTACAAGGAAAGTTTCTTGATTTTTGAAATAATCTTTTTAGAGGTTGGGATAAGGAGATATCCCAACCTTCTTTAGTTTTGAGAGGATTGCAGGTATCCCCAAGGACTGCCCTAACAAAATTGGATGGTTATTCCACTAGATATTCTTTTGGGATAACTATGGCACCTATCTTGTAGCTATTCTCAAGCCAGTCCTTGAATGTAAAATAATCTTCCAAAACATGACCTAGCATGCAGTGGTAGGGGCAAAAGTTAGGATCATTGCTCTGCTCTTCTTTCGGCTCGGTAGTTTAAAATTAGGTCTCTTTAAGATATTCTTAAATAATTTCTTGATTATCTACCTCTTAAATGAATAAGGTTTATTCAGTTTATTTAAAAGAATTGGTGGATGGTAGCTACTGCGGTATGTGTACCGTTGTGAGTTTGGCGAGGAGGAGGCGTGAAGGCCAGGCTGGTGGTAGCTAGGAGGATATGGTGGTGGTAAAGGAGGTGAAAGTGACAGCTATTGGAGCACGAGTTCTCTCATACTGATCTTTGGTCGCTTGCTTCCCCTTATCCAACACTGCTACTACCCCTAGATTCTTCTCATAAGCTTTCTATGGCTTTGGCTTTGTTGACTGATCTTGAAAAGATAATTGTTTGGCCTCTCCTTGTAGACTAGCCACCCTGTTGATTACCTTCTCAAATATCTTGATTGTAAATCCTTTGAGCATGAAGGTGACCAGGACATGAATATTCTTTAGAATAATTTCAATGGCATGCTATTCAGATAGTTGTGGTTCGCATTTCAAACATTAATTGCACCATATGAGAATATAATCAATGAGGGACTCACTGGGGTGTTGTTAAGCCACAACGAATTCACCTATAATCACCCTTTGTTGAGCTCCAACAAGCCTCTTAATGAAGAGTTGCTCAAAATCAACAAAGTCTTCACGAACTATTAGAGTTTAACATACCAATCAAAGGCTATGCTTGCCAAGCTGCGTCAAAAGATAGAATAGTAAGCACCACCAACATTGCAATAGTTGGCCCTGAAGTGCGCTATGTGCTTTCGTGGGTTCCCATTGCCATCAATTCTCTTGAAAAAAGGTGGCACAAAACCCTTAGGATACCTCTAGGTAGGGTCTACCCTTTGGAATCAAATTCCTCCGGGTAGGGTCTACCCTTTAGAATCGATGATCCTCCTCGGGCTTGTTCCAATGGTTCTCTCTTTCTTTCAACCATGAGTTTAATGTCCTTTTCTTGTATGGAGGTACTCACTACCTTCCATACAAGCTAGTGCTACTTGCTCTACTAGAGGTGAAGTCTTGGCTTGATCCACAACATGCAACAACTTCAGTGACGGTCTCGCAATAGTATGATGCACTCTTGGGGCTTG
This sequence comes from Cymbidium sinense, assembly GCA_021442155.1. Classification (NCBI taxonomy): domain Eukaryota; kingdom Viridiplantae; phylum Streptophyta; class Magnoliopsida; order Asparagales; family Orchidaceae; genus Cymbidium; species Cymbidium sinense. The sequence continues at coordinate 73,109,926 of CM038214.1, forward strand.
GTTCTAAAGTGCCAAAATTCCTTCAAGCCTCTTTCTCATCCTATCAATTTATTCATCCTTCTATTTTAGTTATTGAAGGAGGTGTTGGGTAGGCTGTATCATCGCGAACCTTCCAAACTCTACTAATCCGAGCATCAACCATGTACTCTATTGAATCCTCCAATAGATCATCTTCATTATGATCAAAAGACCTTCTTATTCTCTAGGTATGCGACCATCCTAGAATTTTCTTTCTTTTCCATAAGATACTATGCTATAATAGCATATAGGGAGTCCAACTACGTGGGCACAAATGAGCATGGTTGACTGGTGGTAGGATCATGCTCATGAATAGAAATACATCTAACCCCCTCTGATGTTGGAGAGCTAACCTTGTGAGGGCTACATCACTATAAGAAATATGATCATGGCTATCATCTGTCATGGGAGGAGTGCTACTCCTAAGAGTATCTATCGCCATGGGGACAATGGTACTGTCTCCTTCCCCTTTATTGCTGCTATCTCCATGCTCTACTGTGGTGGTGGTGGTGATGGCACAACTATAATGCTCCGTGGTTGGCACTCCCTCTTCACCACAATTGGAGCAAGAGGTCGAGCAGGAGAGCTTAGCCTCCTCTCAGTGGTGTGTAGATGGAAGGATCTCTTGGATCCGGTGGGCTCTCTTTTCCCCATGCCTTCATGGCTTTTGGAACTGTGGATGATGGAGCTTGTACTGGAGATGGTGGGCATGGAGTAGACCGATGTGGCCGAGGCACCACCGACTTTCTCTATGCAAGAGATCCTCTTTTGTGGTGAGTAGTACCGATCAATACAATGCTATCAGTATGATTGGCGTGGGTAGCATGCTGATCCAAAAATTCCATGAGGGCAGAGGTATCTAACTATCTAGTATACCTACTTCTCTATCTACTAGTGATATGTACAAATACATAGGCTTCTCTAGCCCTCTTCTAACTGATGTGCTCACCAACGCTGTGAGGGATGATTGACCGTAAGTCAAATTGGGCCTCAGACTCTAATCATCTGTAAGCCCCATCAGTCGAGAACTAAGGGCGACATGACCTTCTCCCATCTCTAGTAGAGCCTCAAAGTGAACTGGGTTGAGGTGAAACGAGATCCTCTAATATCTTCTTCTCCATCAGTTTAGAGGGGATGAAACTTGTTCTTTGATGGAGAGAGACTATCACGGGTAACTCCTCTCAGACTAAGCAACTACCTCCATCTCTTTGGCTATTGATACCACTTGATCTTGTAGCATCATTTGTGTGTTTGGGTCCCTCTTGGGAGGAGCACTATGGGAACTAGACCTTACCTCTAGGTATGGGAGACTATCCCAGAACCAGGGAGCCTTCCCCTTGGAAGAAGCAACAAGTGGGTGCTAGCCATGGATGGGAACCAGACATGGCATTGGCAGCTTGGGAATTGCCATAGTATTCCTCTTATGAGGGAAACTCAATGATACATCTCAACATAGATGATGGCCCTGGTCACCACACTTGTGAGGGTGGTCCCTCACAAGTGATCCTAGCTCCCTCAACCTCAACCAAAATGAATGAGTTGGGCAAAGAAGTTGTGGGAGGCATCCAAGGCCAAATCCATCCCAAAAGGAAAAGTAAACACATACGCTTTCATTAGAACTGAACTAAACTAAAGCGAAATTGAGTTGAAATTCTGCAATTTTGGGAAAATAAACTCAAACTAGATTTTTGCTTTAATTTGTTTTTAGAATTTGAATCCACACTCAACAATTTGAATATGTTAAGTGGGGCTCTTTAATTTAGGAGACATTTTTGAATTTAGAATTGGGGAAGAGATTTTGGAATTTAGAATCCATTTTCAACAAATTTGTGTATGTTGGAAATGGATTCAAATATTTTGAAGAGATTGATGCTTCCATTGGTTCATATTTGATTTTGATTTTTGTGTTTGGGGACCCTTTATTTAACAAATTTGAGTATTTTAAAATAAAGGGTCAATTGATTTTATTTGGGAATTACTCATTTAGCAAATTTGGGTATGCTAAATGAGTTGTTTGAAAAATTTTCATCTTCTTTTGCTTGTTTGGTGAATCATGTGTGAATTTGAAAATGAAACTTTATTTAGCAAATTTGTGTATGCTAAAGTCCAAATGTTTTCTTTTATTTTGATTTTTTTGAAAGGATCTTTACTTAGTAAATTTAGGTATGTTAAATGAAGAATCCAAATGTGTTTGATTTTTTTTATTTTGAAAGATGGACCTTTACTTAGCAAACTTGGGTATGCTAAATAAAAGATCAAATGTATTTTGATTTTTTGATTTTGAAAAGAGTATCCTCACTTAGCAAATTTGGGTATGCTAAATGAAGAATCCAAATGTGTTTTATGTTTTGATGTTTTGATTTTTGAAATGAGGATCTTTACTTAGCAAATTTGGGTATGCTTAATGAAGAATCCAAATGTGTTTTGATTTATGATTTTTTATTTTGATTTTGTGAAAATGAGAACTTTACTTACCAAATTTGTGTATGCTAAATAAAGTTCAAATGTATTTCTTCTTTTGATGTTTTGATTTTTGAAAAAGGGATATTTATTTAGCAAATTTGGGTATGCTAAATGAAGAATCTAGATGTGTTTTGATTTTTTTTTTGTGATTTTTGAAAATAGGATCATCACTTAGCAAATTTGGGTATGCTAAATAAAGAATCCAAATGTGTTTTATTTTTTTTTTATTCTTTTATTTTTATTTTTTGAAGAGGGGGATCTTTACTTAGAAAAATTTAGGTATGCTAAATAAAGTCCAAATTTATTTTGAAAAATGAAACTCTCATTTGACAAATTTGGGTATGTCAAATGGGAGTCAATTATGTTTTATTTTTCAAAGATGAAATTTTGTTTTGTGTATGATTATTGCTTTTTTTTAAAAGAAAGAAATTCTAACTTAACACATGTGGAATATGTTGAGTGGAATTTCAAATGGTGTAATTTTATTTGAATATAAAGCCTCCATCAACATATTGAATGGAGAGGCTTATTTTCAAATTTGTAATTTTTGAAAAGAAAGAAATTCTAACGTCAACATATGTGAGATATGTTGAAATGGAATTTCAATGTTATGATATGATTTTATTTGAAAATGAAATCTTTTTTCAATAAATTTGGGTATATTGAAAAGAATTGTTCATTTTCAAATATGTGCTTTTGAAAAGGTGATTTTTTATTTTGTTTTGTAAAGATGATTATTAATTTTATTTTGAAAAGATGATTGTTGATTTTATTTTGGAAAAGATGGTTGTTGATTTTATTTTTGAAAAGATGATTGTTGATTTAGTTTTTAAAAGATTATTGTTGATTTTATTTTTTTGAAAAGATGATTGTTGATTTTATTTTTGAAAAGATGATTGTTGATTTTTGATTTGAAATGAAGTCTTCATTCAATAAATTTAGGTATATTGAATGAAGGATGTTCATTTGTGCTTTTTGAAAAGATGATTTTTGATTTTTTTTAAATGATCCTACATGTAACAATCATGAAGATTGTTAGATGAGGTTGAAAATCTTTATCATGTGTATTTTGAAAAGTACTTTTTGGAAATTGTTATTTTTATAAAGGATTTATTTTTCTTTATTTTTTTTTGGAATGAACCTTTCCTTACCATAGAAATGGTAAGGAGGAAGTCTTTAGTTATTTCTTTTTATTAAAATTTTATTTTCACCTATTGGGGAACTCAATAGGGGTTTCAAGACCTACATGGAGTGAGGTACTAAAACCTAAAGGATGTTAGCTAGCTTAGCTTAAGAATGAAATAAACTAAGTGAAACGGAAAAGAAGGATAGTCTTGGATTCATATGAAATACAAATCCACTATCGTTGGAGACAATGATCATTTACCAAAGATGGAGAGAGGAACTATCCCAGTAGTCGCTAGAAAAAATCTATGGTGAAATATTTTCATCTTCATCTATCTTTTGGAAAAATAAATGAAAAAAAATACACACACGACATCGTAGATCCTGATTTTCTCATTAGGGTGATCGGGTAAAATATTGAGGAATGATGTGCTATCTCAAGAGACAGAAGTCACCATCTTGCAATGGACCTAATCACCTAATGAGGACTCCTACGAACTATGGGTCTTCGGATGTACTAGAGATTCTTCCCCTACTTTACATGGAAAAATAAAGCAGGATTTATTTTAAGATAAGTTCATTAAGTTTCCTATGGAGGCAAGCCCCCATAGTTAATTACATCTTAAGAAATGAGATTCCTTAAGAATACTCTTGATTAAGGTAAATGAATATTGTCTCCAAAGATTTCAAAGATAGGATTATCAACAAATTGGTTATTTTTAGGAGATCAAGTGGGATAGATCAAGAGGAGGGAGTTATTATCGAAGCTAAAGGGAGATAAGTAGGGGATGCTCACGATGCTAGGAAACCAAGCAACCATCCCAAACTATCCTATGGTTGGTCTATATATTTTTAAAATTTGAGAGGAATTATGTGTTTGATTTGAATTTTTATTAGAAATCTAAGGCTTACAATTCCACTACACAAGATCGTGGAAATGCCTAAGAGGTGAGGATTTATGCTTGTAGCCGGCAAAGGGAAACAACAACCTCAGATCCTAAATCTATGGAGCTTTGGCGAGGGCCAAAGCAAGACCTAAATCTAAGGTGAAAATGGGCATATGGTTTTCCTCCACGAGAGAGGATAAACCACCCGACTATTGGACTTACAACCACCTGGGGGTGGCCACCAACTAACTCCTCCTATGATTTTAAATATATGTAGGAAAGTCATATGCTTTTGCAAAATAGCTAGGTTGTTATTTATTTATAAAAAGACTAAGTCCTTAAGCATACTCTCTAAGAGAATTGATCATGTAGGGCATGATTAATGACTTAAATCTAATGCAATTTTTTATTAAGTTTTATTTTCATGTTTGGACAATTTATTTGACACAAGCTATGGGATTCATATGCCTAATGCATGAGAAATTGGTTATGGGCCAAAATAAGCAAGAAGGAGGTGTGTTTCCACCATGGCTCTCAAAGGTCAAGCAAAGGTGGAAGCCCACCATAAGCAAGAGTGAAGCAAAATGCTTTTTATGCATGATGTGAGACATATAATACCCAGCTAAGGGGTTGCTAAATCTTTTATCTTGATTTATAACCTAAGCTTTAGGTGAGGTTATGAGTTATTAATTTTTTATTTTTAGTTGATTAATTGGATTTAAAATTTATTTTTTTTGAGAGCTTAATCGCATTGAGGCCATTCATCAAAGCAAGAAAGAAACTAGGAAAAATATGTCATCTTAATGCACAAGCTAAACAAACATCAAACAATTTTATAAAGCTAGCATAAAAGAATATGAGGCCTTTATGGTCGGGCTCCACCAAACCGAAAGAAAAATGGGTAGCTCTACCCTTACACAACTCGGATTACAAATGAATTAATTACAATTTAGAAAGAATTCATGTTATGGGGGTCTTCATTCTTCATTCCTTCTTTTCTTTTTTTCTTCATTTCTTTCTTTCCTTCTTTCTTCTTTCTTACTTTCCTTCTTTTGGTTGGTTGGGATGTGGTTGCTCCAAGGCTTTACATGGTGCATAAGACATGGTGCATAATACATAGTTGTATTACCAATGTTCAGCCTAATTCCTCCATAACATTCATTACAAATCTTAATTGCAAAATTACATGTAAGAGGAAAAGTAAATCTAACTAAACCTATAAAACATCGACTAGCTAAACATACCACACAATCCCAAGCATGTATATGAATAAATTGGACTTAGCACCCCACACATAAGTAACCAAGTCCACCTATTCTAATTTGGATTATGCTTAGGGGTATAAGCAACCTGCACAATAAAAGCATTTTTATATTTCTTTATTACAATGCCCCTTAAGCACAATCCCCTGCAAAAAATAATGATTAAACTAAGATCATCCTATCATCCAGTATACGCACATACACCCTAACATCTAGACTAAAATATTACATCATAAAATAAAAATCAAACCATGCATTTTATAACATAGAGCTAGAAATGGTGACTTAGCCTAATGTGTGTGTTATTTAAGGCTTGTGTGGCATGTCTTAGCTAGGCTTTAAGGTTAGAATTTTCTAAGTGTGAAGGATTCAACTTAGAGGGTGGTTTCATTTAAGTGATTTAGTTAATTTGTTAATTTTATTTGATGATTTGATTTGATTTGAATGAACTACACTTAATTATTAAGTGTTGTAAAGAGAGGAAAAAAAGAAAGAACTTCTCTTTCCTCCCTTAAGTAATTTCTAAGGTAGATTTATTAATGATTTGTTTTAGTGAATGTTTTATTATGTGTTTTAATTAATCCTAATTTTAGATTTGCTCTAAATAAACCTATTCAACAAGAAAGGCATCTTAGAATTAATTAAAGTGAATTTCTATCACAAAACACATAACTATTTATTTCTTTCCAACATGTGTATCATGCATATGAATAATCAAAAGCATATCTATACATGCAAATGCAAACCTTAGCAAACTTTGATGATGAATGCTAAGAAATGTTGTTTAGGAAAATTTTGGATATTTCATGATGCATGATTTTATTTAGTAGAAAATAGAGGGGTTCTTTTATCTATTTATCAAATGCACATTTACATGTATGAAAGACATAAGTGAGTATGGCACCATTGATTTCTACACTAAGGGTATAAGGTACAAGACCTTCTTAGGGCTACTAAAAGCCTATACGGATGTCGGTATACCACTTTTCTTAAATACATGTGCATGTGCAAAAACAAAACAAATGGATGAAGAATCATGCAAAAGGTTTATGTTTGTTTGTTTGATTTTGGTTGTTAATTTACATGTGCAATGTGAAGATCCTTCTTAAGCCATAACATAGAAGTGTATAGGAATGGATTTAAGCAAGTGTTATGTTCTTTTCAAATGAACTATACACTTTGCAAATCCTATACAAACCTATGTTAAGAAAAGAGAAGAAAATCACATAACACATTTTATGGTACAATCACATGCAAGCTTATAAGTATTTATAAGTAGCATACCTTCATTTATAATCTTTGATTCATAAGTTTTAAAATAATTTTGATTTAATAGTGATAATAGCCACTCATTTTCTTACTTTAGCCAAACATGCAATTTGACATAAAGGAAACATTTCATTTATTTTGATTTTTCAAAAGATATGAATGCATGATTTCATATGGCATACAACATTTTAGCATGTTTGGAAAGAAATAAAGTGATGTAAGCATATAACTTCATTCACCTAATTAATTCCTAAAGACAATCTTATGAAATTAGATCATTTAAAGTGAATCAACATTTCATAAAAGATTTTTATTTTTTATTTTGAATTTGATTTAGGAAATGTCAAAGAGTTTTCTGGTCCTAACCCATTTCCCCATGTGAATTGATTTAGTTTAATTTTTAGAATAATTAGATTGATTTTATGTTTTGTTTAGATTAAGGTGTAGATTAAATTCATTAATTACCCATTTACCTACACCACTTTAACATAATTATTCAAACAATTGTGAGCCAACATATGATATGCAACCACATGGAATTTAAATCATCAATGCTACTAAGAAAGAAAGGGGCCTAATGCAATTATCTCATAATTATTGATCAATTAAATTAAGGGTTTTCATTAAGTACTTTCATAATATCCCCATACATGTGGGTTGGGTTTTAATTTCCTTAAGCTTACCTTAAGCTTTTGAACCTAAGGATGTAAAGAGATTGATTAATTTTAGATTGGTTTTGAAAGTTTGATTAGATTAATTAAGTAGATAGATTAATCCTTAATTATGTTTGATTAAGGAAGAAAGGGGTTTAGGGAATAACTTAGGAAAGTACCCCAAACTCATTCATAAACTTTCTCTTCACTTAAATGCTTAATTATCTTAATTAAGTGATTAAACGTTCACATGCTTAATTACTCTTAATTACATTAAGAGGGTGATTAGGGATTCATTAATTGATTTCCCTAATTAACTCATTAATAAATTCCAAGAAAATTAGGGAGGCAGAAGTCATCCCCTAAACATGTCTGAGAAGTTTGGAATTGATTAATGAAATGATTAGGGAGTAATTAAGGTTATTAAGTTTTCAATTAAACCTAATTAAGGAAAATTCACTATTTAAAATCAATTAGGAATAATTTTATTGAATTCCCCTCTGAATTATTTTAAAATGAAGTTAAGTTTGCATTTTTTAGATTTTTTTACATTTAATTATGAATTTATGAAGTTTTAGTGATTAAAAAGTAATTAAATAACCTAATGTAACTAATCTCATCATCATTGGGATGTCGACACACTTTCCATGTGGCATGATGGGATTGATTATTTAAGTTACATTGCATTTTGTATGTGGTGCTACGCTTTCTCAGGACATTCGATTAAGGATCAGATGGTCAGGATCAAACCCCTGGTTTTGAAGGATTAAATCGGTCTACATTAATCAAGATTGTCCATCCATGGATGGATGTCCATGATTCATCCTACCCATGGAGGAGGCATCCTCCATGGCTTGATCCCGATCACTTGAGCTCGGATAAAAGATTCAACCCCCAACCATCTAGAAGCAAGGAGAAGAACATCCAATGGTTGAATTTTAATGGGATTACAATTCCCTTCACAAGGACCAAGCATTTTTCAACTTAAGCTCGATTTTGAGGCATACCTCAGAGGCTATCACGGTGCTTCCAAGTTGAAAGTTTAGCTGGGATGAAGCCACTGTTCAAGGTTCAATTTGTAGTGGATCTTCCAATTGACCAAAGCTTGCTTCAATGGCTTGTGAACTCCCCTTCGTGGCTTGGAGACTTGGGAAAAGCTTTGGGTAAGCTTGACTTGGTGCCTTGATGGTGCTTGCAAGAGCAATTGGAGTTTGATTGAGGAGTAAGTGGAAATCTCTCCTCACCTCCCTATTTCAGCTTTGAAAAATCCATGAAGCAGTGGAATGAGCTTAGGAATGCTTGGGGAAACTTGGAGAAGCTTGCCTTTGATCCTCTGAGCTCAATCGAATGCAAGGAACTTGGTTTGGGTGGAAATGAGGGGGAGTATATCTTCCCCTACTTGGATCAGACGGTGAAGCTTGCCTTGCTATTTTGATCAAATTGAGGACATTGAATGGGTTGTTTTGGTTGTTTGGAGTGCCATGTGCTTTGATTTTGGCATAGGAGTGGAAGTGTGGAGGTTCACATGTGTTAAATGAGTGTGGAAGGTGATCCACATGGAGAATTTTGATTGTAGGGGTCAGTTTGGCCTTTGGTTGGGTCATGGATGACCCAAACCCATTGGATCATGTGCACCACCTCCCTTGGTGTCCAAATGGTCCATTAGGAGGATGCCAAGTGGCCATGAAAAGGAATTGACCAAATTCCAAGTGGATTTGGCCATAAGTTACCCTTTGACCCAAGGTAAAATGGTCAGTTGGGTTTGATTTTGATTTGGGCATATTTAGAATGATTGAAAAATGGGTTGTGCTAATTTTCAATGAATTTGGTGTTGATTTGATATGATTTGGCTCAAGTTGACCCATTTAGGTCAAAATGGTTCAACTTGGATGAAGTTTACCAATTGGTCAAATTGGGTCAAATCATGTTGTCAAGTTTAAATGATCATTTGTAATGATTTGGTATCATTATTTTGGTTTGATTTGATTTATATTTGGTTGGTTCATTTGAGTTCACTTAGGTCAAATGGGTCAAGTTGATTGTTTGACCACAATTGTTAGGTCATGGATTGGTTTAGGCTTGGTTGATCATTTGAAATGTTTTGCAAGCTTTAGTTTCAATCAATTTTGATTTGGTTAAGTTTCAAGTTTATTTGACCTTTTAGGTCAAGTTGGGTTCATGGTCAATTGGGCTGTTGGGTTTAGTTGGCCAATTGAGGCTTTGGTCAAGTTCAACAAGTGATTTAGAATGAATTTGACCCATTGATTGCAATCAATTTGGCTTAGATCAAGATTTGACAATTTTTTGAATTTTTAGGTCAACTTGGGTCAAGTGGCCAATTTGGCTAGGTTTGGCTCAAATGATGACTTGGTCAAGTTCAATCATTTATCATGAATTAGTTTAGATCAATGGTTTCAATCAATTTAGCCTATGGTGGATTTTGGCTAGTTTGGGTTTCATTTAGGTTAGGTGTTGACTTGGTCAAAGGCTGCTTGCCTTGGTTTGACCTAATTTGAGTGATTAATTATCCTATGATGATTGTTGCTCATAATGTGAGGTTTAGATGGGCTTAGTTCAATCCAATTTGGGTAGGATTTTAATTTGGCTCAAAAAGGTGTTTTAGGTCACTTTAGGTCAACTAAGTGGTCAATTGACTTGATCAAGGCTTGATTCAAGTTTGATTGAACTCACATATGGACTTATGATTGAAATTTAAATCCATTTGCAAGTGATTTGGAGTCAAATGGGTTTTGATTTATTTGACAATTTCAAGATCAAATGGGTGAACATGGGTTTGATTTTGTTTGATTTTATTTGATTTGATGATTGAAGTATATGATTGAATTTGGTTTGTGATTGAAGGATTGATTGTTTGGAGAAGAAATCAAAGGTTTAAATTGATTTGAGTTTGATTTCTAAGTTCAAGAATTTGACTTGAAAGAGTTTAGGTTGGATTTTGATTGAGTTTGGATTTGTGTTTTGAATTTGGTTTTGGTTATTTGAATTTATATTTCATTTATATTTGTGAATATAAATGAGAATATAAATAGGTTATGAAAATCTTTTGAATTTGAAGTGATTTGAATTTGATTTGGTTAAGTCCATAAGATGAAATCAAAATGGCTTAGGAAAGATTTTGGATTTAGAATTGATCATGGATTTCAATTACTTGAATTGATTCATGGTTTGGATTATGATCTAAATTTGAGAAAATCAATTAAGTTGGAATTTGATTTTGGAATAGATTTGAATTTGGAGTTGATTTGAATTTGAGGTTGATTTGGATTTGAAGTTTATTTGAATTTGGAGTTGATTTGAAAGAAGTAAGGATTTGGTTTAAGCTATAGGGTTGGCAAGTTTTCCTAACACCCCTATGGCATAACTGCTTCCTATGGCTAACTCTTCTAAGTCTTTAGGGTTAGGTTAAGTGTTCACCTAATCACTAGAAGTGTCTTAAGACTAAGGAACTCTTAAAGTCTAAGAGGAGTCCTATGTCTAAGATGAAGAAGTTGAAAGCTCACTCCAAAAGTGAGGTCAACAGAGCAGCAGCAAACTTCCTTTGGTCCATCTGATACCAGCAAGATCCACCTACAAGACTATCACAACCTATAAAAGAAATCTACAACATACTTTTGAAAGGATGAGTACAATTAAGCAAGCATAAAAAGTAAGAGCAAATAAAAAGAGTATTGTAAAGAAAAGGCTCAGGGTCAGTTACAATCATCTCAAGGAGCAACACTATATGTAAGCATCCAAACTTCAGGAGAAAGGTTACAATTACATATAGCACTACTAAAAAAAAAAAAAAGGAAAACATCAAGGCCATTATAGCCACCTCATGTATCCCATCATCCAAAGTTTGTCATTTAGCAAGGCTACAAAATCCTCCAAACAACAAACATAACATAACCACCAAGCCATCGAACAACCAAGAATAAAAGATAATCAACCAACCATCGGGATAGCACAATATAGGAGCACCACCAAAACCACAAAAGGAATAACAAAATCAAAAGGAGCAAGCATTATGATGAGGTAACAACACAGAGAACAAGAAAAAAGAAAAACATAAGTGCTTATATCCTCCACCAACAAAGCAGAAAAAATAGCCAGTAAAAACACCCAAATAGGAAAAAGGGGGTCAGTTACTACCAAGAGAGAAAAAATAAAGTAGGAGGAAACCAGAAATATAGGACACAGAAAGAACACTAGTAGATTCCCAGAAAAATCACCAAAAGAGCAGGAAAAACTGGCCAAAATAACCACCCCTCCAACCAACCTAGATAGCCAATACAACCAACCAAACAAGCTAGCCAACATATCCTCCTAGAGAACCACCACAACAATAAAAGACTCAAGTCAGAGTAAAGACCAACAATAGTCATCAAGCCAAAATCACCCAAGACAGGGAAAGGGTAGAAGCAAACAACGACCACCAAACTAAACTAAGGCAAAAAAATCTAATCCAGTATGTAGAACAACCAGAAAAGACAAAAGGTACAAAGCCAGTAAGATAGACTACAACCAACAGAACAATCAATAAAGGCACCTAACCAAGCCACTAGCACTCAAGGCCAACTAATAGCCATAAAATAGCCTTTAACCAGCCAATCCAGAATAATACCCAAACCTAAAGGCACTGTAGCCAAGAGAGGAAGGCCAATACAAGAGGTCAGAACCATAACCAAAAGAAATAAAACAAAATCAGTCAAACCAACCACCAAGCCCCAATCAACAAAATAAAAATAATAATAACCAACAACCTCCACCATGATAAAATCAAGCCAGAGATAAACCACCAACAGCCTCCCACATCAATCACCAACAGAAAATGAAAAAATAGCCACAATAGCCAGCCATCCAAACCAACCAAAAAAAGATAAACCCAGGCCAGGAAAACCACAACCACCACAGTGTAGATCCAACTGTAAGTTAGCAAGCATCCCATAAAGAGAGAAACCATATAGAAGAAAAACCTACCAACCATAGTGACAACCCAAAGAGGATATAAAAATTGCTGGGAAAATTATGGTAAACACCCTAGATAGAAGCTACCAAGCTAAAAAAAAACAACCAGGTACACTTTATAACCGTGTAAAAACTAGGCCAATCAAAAGTAAGAGATCAAAAAATATAACCTAGCTCAGAAGAGAAAATAAGTAGATAACTAGAACCCAAAAAGGGTTTATCAAGGGGCAACCAAAAGTAAAAGATCATAAAAGCTAACAATAAAAAAGCAAGCCAAGAATTTATAATCGAGAAAAGGTTAAAGTATTATCTAGATTAACCAAACCTCTTAATAGTTTAGGCAAAGTTTGGTTGTCAAATAAAGTGAACTTCGTTAAGTTGGCACAAAGTTAGCCAAGTAATAGCATTAGCTTCATGAAGGATGTGGGAAATTTTAAAGCAAACTTGAGAAGATGATTAAGAAGATAAAATAATTTAGCATTCCCATTTCTATTGGAATTAAGCATGTCAAGAAGAGAGCATCAACTTCAATCAGACATTGAGGAAACCTCTATTCAAACAAATTTCAATAGATTTATTATTAGCCATAAGCTCAGCAAAAATAGCATAATAGGCTTTGAGAGGATAGGAAAAACACAAATGACATAACCTTTAAAATTCCTAAAGATGCCACCACAACCATATTTATTGGAAGAAACAGAACCATAAGTATTCACTTTAATCAAATTTTCTTTAGGTTTGATCTAATGGATAATCCTAACACTTTTATAAAAGTCAAACTCAGGCAGAATGATACCCAATTTTTTAGCCACAAATTTATAATCTCTAAAATGAATATTACTAATAAGATTGGCATTAAAAAGAGCATGAATTTTTTCTTTAGTTCTAGCCAAGATCCTTTTATGGTTCATAGGAATACCACGATATTTAGCATCATTTCTATCCATCTAGATGAACCGGATAAGGGTAATATCAATTAAAACTTTGATATGACCTTTCACTGTATTCTTGAAATAGACTTCAAGAAGTTGATATAAAGAAAGAAGAAAATAGTTGGTATTAAATAAATCATCATACCAAAACAATAATTTAGAAGCAATAGCACCATTGATAAAAACATAATTTACATTTTCAATATGAAAACAACAATAGCACTTTGAAGGTAAGTAAAACCATTTAGTCGAGCAAAGTCCATGGACTAAAGTTATTCAAAATCCTCCAAGCTAAAATGAATAGGAAATGGGAATGATATTTTTCCAAAGTTTAATAAAACATTAGAGGGGTTTTGTTTATCTCTAATAAAATTCAAACCTCTTTAAGAACAAAGTCACCATTATAAGAAAGCTTAAAAGAATTTGGTCAACTTTGTTAAAAGAAATTGGGATATTTCTAAAGTTGTCAAAAAGAGAAATAGGGATATACTCAAGTTTGCTTTTATTCCAATTGTTATTAAGCCAAAAAGAATTAACTTTGATAGTAGCGATTAGTGGGTAGATAAAGGGTGTCAATAGTATTGCCAATCCAATTGTCTTGCCAGAAGGAAGAACTACTAAATACCCCAAGATATTAATGATTGACAACCCATTTAATGGAGAAAAGCCTTTTCCAAACTGGAGAGTCACCAACTTAATAAGCATAGCTAGGGGTGTTTACCTTGGCAATATTTTTCCATCATATTATTAGCCCAAAGGCTATCATTCTTTCTAAAATTCCACGAGCTTATGAGAGGTAGTGATAACTTCACTAATAGGCTTACAACCAAGAGCACCTTCTCCCAAGGACCATAACATTTATGCCAAGATGTCCAATGCATTCTTTTGGTAGAATTATTGGAGCCCCAAAAAAAAATTTGTTAAAGATCAATTGATAAGTGTAGTATTAGTGGGGATAATAGTTTGAATAAAATAAAGAGGCATTGAGTTGAGAGTGCTTTTAAGAATAGTGAGCCTACCACCAAAGGAAAGTAAATGGAATTCCCAAATAGAAATTTTATTTGAAATTTTTGAATTAACTCATCAAAGAGATGGGAATGTTTGGCCTTTAAAGAGTTGAGCACCAAGAAAAGGTAAGTGTTGATGTTTAAAATTAGTGATATGTAGGATTTGATTGATTTTATTATTGGAGATACTAGATGATAAAATAGCTTTTATTATCATTGATAGAAAGGCCACTTTCTCTACCAAATTTATTTAAAAAGACTAGAGATGCTTGATGTGTGATGAATAGAAGCATTGCAAAAATAATGAAATCATCAAAACTTAAATGAAAAATAAGAAGACCACCAAGTGTTTTGTAGTACATACCGATTGTTTAAGAATAAATCATTGATGCTCTAGATAAGTACTCAACAATAATAATAAATAAGTAGGAGATAAAGGATTCCCTTGTGTAAGCCATGGGAAGAGGGATAGAAACCAAGGCTTAAGCAAACTAAAAACCAAGCATTATTAATACAATTTTTAAAATAAATAAATTTATCAGAAAACCTAAATGAATTTAGAATATGAAAAGGAAATCCCAAGAGATGTTATCAAAGGCTTTGGTAATATCTAATTTGAAAAGAAGAATTTCTCAGAATCAAATGAATTAATTGCAAAATATTGTCAAATGGATCTACCTCTAAAGTAAATTTTTTGAAAGAGAAACATTGAAGAAGGCACAAAAGGAGGTGAAATCACTCCAATAGTCTAGATTATCTTTCTCAAGTATGAGGATAATAGAAGTACTAGAAAAATATCTATGAAAATAATTACCATTAAAAAAATCAATCACAACCACAATCAAATCATTTTAAATGATAAATCAACATTTTTGAAAACATTGAGTAGTGAAACCCTCCGGACCAGCAACAGAATCTATGTTCATGCTATTCAGAACTTTGAAAATTTCATCTTCATTAGGTACAATGGTAAGCAAATCATTATCATCATTAGTAATAAAAGAAGGAATCAAGTGTGATTGAGAAGTAGCTTCATAAGAGCAATTCTTATTAAGCATATTTCTAAAGTAATTAATAATTGATTACTTAATATCATTATTCTCCATAATCCAATCTCCGTTTTATTTTTTTATTTCTTTGAATATTATTTAAAGCTCTCTTTTTATTAACCAAAGCATGGAAATACTTAGTATTCCTGTCACCATCCGTTATATGTTTACTTATAGCTTTTGGCATTAATAAGACTCTTCCATATTTTGGAAGTTAATAAGTTTATCTTTTGCCTCAGTCAAGTCTGTGATCTTAGAAGGATTAGACATAACCGATACTTCAAGATCACATACCAATTTTTTCATATCTTTAATATTAGCAAAAAAGTTTTAAATTAATGTCTATTCCTCTCGCCCAAATTTTGTTTAAGTCTTTTAAATTTAAACCAAAGTCTACTCATCCCCATAATCAAATTATCAAGATGTAAAGGATAGTTCCAATTATTAGCCACAACATTAAAAAATCATTATGCTGAATCCACATGTTTTGAAATCTAAAGGAGAGGGTTTTCTTAGTCTATTAGAATTATCTATAATAGAAACCAAAAGAGGGCATGATCGACAAGGTTCTGCTTAAATGGTCAACATATGTAATAGGCCATTGAGAGGGCATCGATCCTCAATTTTATTAGCATGAATAAGAGGCTCAAAGAGAGAAATATTATGAATGTGACAAAGATTTCAAATCGATTATGAATAGAGGGGCATTGATCCTTCTAACATTCGAATTAGAAAATTAAACATAAGGTAAATAAATTAAGCAAGGTTAATTAAGAGAGTGAGAGGCCACAAGATCTAGTGTTTTGGACAATTTGGGAAGGAAATTTTAACATTTGTTTTCTTTTAGCATGATAAGTTTGGAAGCCATTTTCTTTTCCCATAGAGTCATCATCAGTAAGATTTAGTAACATTGGACATAGATTTAAGAGAAATCTCCAAGTGTTTGGAGGTTCACCTTCTAAATCCATATTTAGTTGAAAAGTAGGATTAACATGAATATCAAGATTATAAATGAGATGGTGACAATTTAGAACCATTTAAAGCACAAGTAGTAAAATCTGATCGAAATATTTTAGCATGCTTGACATCATTTAAATCCTCATTAAAATCTTTATTTCATCAAAGCTAGCATAGATGTAGGAATAGAATAATAGAATCATCTTCATAACTTAGAGAATTTATTATTCTTTGCATTAGAAATATTTAAATTCAAAGGAATAAGAGGAAATCATCCTTCCCATTTTGAATATTGGCGGAATCCCTACCAACATTAGAAGCCAAAACATGTTCAACAGGATTAACCCCGATATCAAATGAATCAACCTCTATAGCTACCATTCTTAGGATCTGAGGCCAATTTTTGAACATAAGTAGGAATCAGATTATGGGTAGAGACAATATTTTCTTTAGGAGGAATTTATTTTTTAAGTGGGGATGGAGAATAAAACATTCTGAATTGTCATGACAGTGTATTTTACTGTGGGAACAAAAAATTGGAAGTTTCTATAATTCAACCTTTTGTAAATTCCCATATTTTTTAGAGCCAATCCAAACTTTCTTAGGGTATTTTTAGTTATGTGTAATTCCACAAGGATCCAAACCCATAAGGGCGAGATCTCTGATCTCTTGGTGAGTTGCTGACCAAATAAAACCAGTAAAAAGCACATGATGGGTAACAAAATGAATATGCATATTAGGAAGAGATAACCACACAGGGATAATAGGAGATTCCTCTTTAATGTCAAAAATGGGTGACCACTTCAACAAACTCAATTGACAATTATAGATAAAATAAGAATGATGCAAAAAAACACATGAATAATCTAGATCATTGGAAAGTTGAATCAGGATATGCTAAGGGTCAAGAAGACCAATCAAGAAGGCACTCGTAAGCTTGAGATTATGGAAAAAAGTAGATCTTATCCAAATTTGAATGACATAAAACAATGCCGGAGAAAATTCAAAGGGTTTTACCAACTTTTCAACATCTACATCATAGCACATTGGCTAGCAAACCTCTAAAGATGATGAAATGAGATTAAGAATCAATAGAGGGAGAAAGCTTACTAGAGGCGCTTCCTTAAAGATTTAGTAGAAGATGGAGCATTAGGGTTGCTAATCCCCAAAATGTTGGATGCCTTGAAACTTCCATATTTTGACATGGAACCAAGGAATAGAACTCACGAGCCATGGTCAATTGCAAAACATCATAAATGGCGGATGCCATTCAGTCATTGTTTGAAATGATGCAAAACCACAAAATCCCTGGTCGGAGACGCAAGAGGATTCAAAATCTCAAGAACGAGAGAACACTTGGAGGAGCAGGGTTTAGGGTTTAGGGTTGTAAGTTTGAAGTTTTTTTTTATTAATCTTTTCATTTTTTTTAAATAAAGTGAATTGGTAGGTTTAGGTTTATTTAGTTTATTTTTTTATTTATTTTAGTTTATTTTAATTTTAATTTTAATTTTTATTTAGTTTAGTTTATTAATTTTAGGTTTATTTATTTATGTTTTTTTCTAGGTTTAGGTTTAGGTTTAGGTTTATGTTTATGTTTATTTTTTAGTTTAGTTTTATTTTTATTTTATTTTTAATGTTTAGGTTTTATTTTTTATTTTTTAGGTTTAGGTTTAGGTTTTATTTTTATTTTAGGTTTAGGTTTCAGGTTATTATTTTAGGTTTATTTTTTATTCTTTTTTTGTTTAGGTTTAGGTTTATTTTTAGTTTATTTTATTTTATTTAGTTTAGGTTTAGGTTTTGGTTTAGTTTATTTTAGGTTTAGGTTTATGTTTTATTTATTTTAGTTTAGTTTATCTTTGTTTAGGTTTAGGTTTATTTTATTTTTATTTTAGATTTAGGTTTTTTTTTTAGTTTAGGGTTTAGGTTTTATTTTTTATTTATTTTAGGTTTTATTTTTAGGTTTATGTTTTTATTTTATTTTATTTTATGTTTATTTTATTTTTATTTTAGGATAAGTTTTCATTTTATTTAGGATTTTTTATTTTTTATTTAGTTTAGTTTAGGTTTTTATTTATTTTATTTTAGGTTTAGCTTTATTTTATTTTGTTTATTTTATTTTTATTTGAGGTTTAGTTTTTATTTTTAGTTTAGGGTTTAGGTTTTATTTTTTATTTATTTTCAAGTTTTACTTTTATGTTAATTATTCAGGTTTAAGTTTTTATTTAGTTTTTATTTAATTTAATTTTATGTTTATTTTAATATTATTTTACGTTTAGTTTTTATTTTATTTAAATTTTTATTCTTAGGTTTATTGTATTTTTTAGTTTAGTTTAGGTTTTTATTTATTTTATTTTTTTATGTTTAGGGTAAGGTTTAGGTATTAGTTTAGGCTTTTAATTTATTTTATTTTATTTTATTTATTTTCTTTAGGTTTAGGTTTATTTATTTATTTTACTTTTAAGTTTTATTTACTTTAGCTTTAGGTTTTAGGTTTATTTAGGTTTAGGGTTTAGCTTAGGTTTAGGGTTTAGTGTTTTGGGTTAGGTTTTAGGGTTTAGGGTTTAGTGTTTAGGCTTTAGGGTTTAGGGTTTTAGGTTTAGGGTTAGGTTTTTTAGTTTAGGTTTAGTTTAGTTTAGGGTTTAAGATTTTAAGTTTAGACTTTGATTTTTTTAGGGTTTATGATTTAGGGTTTTAGGGTTTATGATTTAGTTTAGTTTAGGTTTAGTGTTTAGGGTTTAGGTTTTTAGTTTATGGTTTAGGGTTTTAGGTTTAGGTTTTAGGGTTTAGGGTTTAGGGTTTAGGGTTTATGGTTTAGTGTTTAGGGTTTAAGGTTAGTTTAGGGTTTAGGATTTTTTGGGTTTAGGATTTTTTTAGTGTTTAGGGTTAAGGGTATAAGGTTTAGGCTTTAAGCTTTAGGGTTTAGGGTTTAGGATTTAGGGTTTTGGGTTTTGGGTTTAAGGTTTAATATTTTTTTTTAATTTTAAAAATTTGGTAAACTCCTAAGTTTAGGTCTTTTAGTTTATTTAGTTTATTTTTTATTTATTTTAGTTTATTTTATTTTTTATTTAGGTTTATTATTTTTATTTAGTTTATTTTACTTATTTTAGGTTTAATTATTTTAGTTTATGTTTTTTATTTAATTTTCTTTTTTTAGTTTAGGTTTAGGGTTTTGTTTATTTTTTATTTTATTTTTATTTTATTTTTATGGTTTAGGTTTTATTTTATATTTTTAGGTTTAGGTTTAGGTTTTATTTTAATTTTGTAGGTTTAAGTTTTAAGTTTTTTATTTTAGGTTTATTTTTAGGTTTTATTTTTAGTTTAGGTTTAGGTTTATTTTAGTTTATTTTATTTTATTTAGTTTGGGGCTTAGGTTTAGCTTATTTTAGTTTAGGTTTTTTATTTATTTAATTTATTTTAATTTAGGTTTAGGTTTATGTTATTTTATTTATTTTAGGTTTAGGTTTTATTTTATATTATTTTTTAGGTTAATGTTTTGGGTTTAGGTTTTGATTTAGTTTTTATTTTATTTTAGTTTTATTTTATGTTTGTTTTCATTTTATTTTTTCTGTTTAAATTTTTTTATTTATTATAATTTTAGGTTTTATTTTGATTAGGTATAGGTTTTTATCTTTTTTGGGTTTACGGTTTAGGGTTTAGCTTTTAGGTTTTTATTTTAGGCTTATTTTTAAGTTTTATTTTTTAGTTTAGGTTTAGGTTTATTTTTAGTTCAGTTTATTTTATTTAGTTTAGGGTTTAGATTTAGGTTTTATTTATTTTAGTTTAATTTATTTTACTTTAGGTTTAGGTTTATTTTACTTTGCTCATTTTATTTTTATTTTAAGTTTTTTATTAATTTTAGTTTAGGATTTGGTTTAGTTTTTTAATTTATTTATAGGTTTTACTTTTATGTTTATTTTTAGGTTTAGATTTTTATTTATCTTTTATTTTAGTTTATTTATTTTTATTTTATGTTTAGTTTTTATTTTTTTAGGTTTTTTATTCTTAAGTTTATATTATTTTTTAGTTTAGTTTAGGTTCTTATTTATTGTATTTTAGTTTATTTTTATTTTTTATTTTAGGCTTATGTTTAGGTTTTTATTTTATCTTATTTTTTATTTTATTTAAGTTTAGGTTTAGTTTATTTATTTTATTTTTAGTTTTTATTTACTTTAGGTTTAGGTTTTTAGGTTTTTATGGTTTAAATTTTAGGGTTTTAGTGTTTAAAGTTTTAGGGTTTAGTGTTTAGGGTTAGGGTTTAGGGTTTAGTGTTTAGGTTTTTAGGGTTTAGGGTTTAGGGTGAGCTTAGGGTTTAGGGTTAGTTTAGGGTTTAGGGTTTAGGGTTTAAGCTTTAGGGTTTATGGTTTTTAGTCTTTAGAGTTTTAGTTTATAGGTTTAGTTTAGTTAAGTTTTAAGGTTTAGGTTTAAGTTTAGAGCTTAGGAGTTTAGGTTAGTTTAGAGTTTAGGTTTAGGTTTAAACTTTAGGTTTAGTTTAGGTTAGTTTAGTTTAGTTTAGTGTTTAGGGTTTAATGTTAGGGTTTAGTTTAGGGTTTAGAGTTTAGGTTTTAGGTTTAGAGTTTAGAGTTTAGGTTTAAGGTTTGATTTAGTTTTAGGGTTTAGGGTTAGTTTAGGGTTTAGGTTTTAGGATTAGGGTTTAGGGTTTAGGTTTAGTTTAGTTAGTTTAGGTTTAGTGTTTAAACAATTTAGGGTTTAGGGTTTAGTTTAGATTTAGGTTTAGGTTTTTTTAAGGTTTTTTTAAATTTTGTAACTAGTAGGTTTAGGTTTTTTAGTTTTAGTTTTTTTATTTATTTTATTTAGGTTTATTATTTTTTTAGTTTATTTTACTCATTTAGTTTACTTTATTAGTTTAGTTTTATTTTAGTTTATTTTTTAGGTTTATGAATTTCTTAAATTATTTTTATGGTTTGGGTTTTATTTTTTATTTTTAGGTTTAGGTTTTTACTTTATTTAGGTTTTATTGTTTAGTTTAGGTTTTGGTTTATTTATAGTTTATTTTATTTTTTTTTATTTTAGGGCTTAGATTTAGTTTATTATTAGTTTAGGTTTAGATTTTATTTATTTTACTTTAGTTTATTTTAAGTTAGGTTTAGGTTTATTTTATTTTTTAATTTTAAGTTTATTTATTTAGTTTAAGGTTTAGGTTTATTTTTTATTTATTTTTAGGTTTTATTTTTAGACTTATATTTTGGGTTTAGGTTTTATTTAGTTTTATTTTATTTTATTTTATTTTTTAGTTTTCATTTAATTTTGTTTAGGTTTTATTTGTTACATTTTAGGTTTTATTTAGATTAGGTTAAGGTTTTAAGCCTTTTAGGGTTTACGGTTTAGGGTTTAGCTTTTAGTTTTTTTAATTTATGTTAATTTCTAATTTTTATTTTTAGTTTAGGTTTAGGTTTATTTTTAGTTTATTTTATTTAGTTTAGTTTAGGGTTTATGTTTAGTTTTTTTTTTTTGTTTAGGCTTAGGTTTTATTTATTTTAGTTTAGTTTGTTTCAATTGATGTTTAGGTTTATTTTATTTTGTTCATTTTATTTTCATTTTAGGTTTAGTTTTATTTTAGTTTAGGGTTTGGTTTTATTTTTTATTTATTTTTTATGTTTATTTTTCTTTATTTTTTTGAGTTTAGATTTTTATTTAGTTTTATTTTATTTTATTTTAGGTTTATTTTATTTTTATTTTACTTTTAGTTTTTATTTAATTTGTGTTTTTTATTCTTAAGTTTATTGTATTTTTTTAGTTTAGTTTATGTTATTTTTTTATATTTTACTTTATTTTTTAAAATTTTATTTTTAGGTTTAGGTTTATGTTTTTATTTTATTTTATTTATTTTATTTAAGTTTAGGTTTTATTTATTTATTTTATTTTTAGGGTTTATTTACTTTAGGTTTAGGTTTTTAGGTTTTTAGGGTTTAGAGTTTTTGTTTAGGGTTTTAGGGTTTAGGGTTTTAAGGTTTAGTGTTTAAGGTTATGGATTAGGGTTTAGGGTTTTTAGGGTTTAAAGTTTAAGGTTAGCTTAGAGTTAAGGGTTAGTTTAGGGTTTAGGATTTATCCTTTAGGGCTTTTAGGGTTTAGGGTTTCTGATTTAGGGTTAGTTTAGGGTTTAGGGTTTAGGATTTTGAGTTTTAGGGTTTAAAATTTTAGGTTTAGGGTTTAGGATTTAGGGTTAGGGTTAGTGGTTATGGTTTAGGGTTTAGGGTTTAGGATTTTTTTAAG